>PVHP010004247.1:0-72706 GCA_004024765.1 Zapus hudsonius | reverse complement strand
CTCCTGCCAGGTCAGCAAAGCCCATGGTGGGTGACACACAGTGGGACCATTGAGCCCAGACAAAAGAGCACCTGCTTCTGCCCCAGTCCCCCAGGCCCCTGCAGGTGGCCTGGTGCCCACCCCCTGTCATGGGCAAGGTGGTGGACTCTCTTCCACATTAGCAGATGAGTCAGTGCGAGAATCTCAGACGTCACCAGGTCTTATGCCAGAACTTTCTGTGCTCTGCCACCTCTCAAAGCGCCCATCCGGATGCCCTCTGTGTGTACCCCCCATTCCATCGACTGCCTCCTTTCCCCCTAGTGCTGGGATTAAAGGAGAGCTCCACCATTGTGTGCAGAGACACTTTTCAGTCATCTTTGTGCCTGCTGCTCTGTCCCTCTTCTACCCCGCACAGTGGCATCTGATATGCTCTGTGCCTTTCAACATTTCCTTCCTGGGCCCCTCCTGGGCATGGATGCTCCACACCCGCCCTCCAACATGGCCCACCTGAAGCTTTCCCCTTGTCTTTCCTCCACAGGGCTTTCCCTGATCCCCCATAGGGAACTATAGGTGTTGTAGACAGCTTTCTTATTACTGCAGAAAAGAACCTGACCAAAAGCAGCTTGTGGAGGAGAGGGTTTATTTTGGTTTACAGACTCTAGGGGAAGCTCCATGATGGCAGGGGAAATGATGGCATGAGCAGAGGGTGGACATCACCTCCTGGGCAACATCCCATGAACAACAGCAGCAGAAAGGTGTGCCAAACACTGGCAAGGGCAAGCTGGCTATAACCCCCATAAACCCACCCCCAACAACACACCTCCAATAAGGTTCCAATTCCCAAACTGCCATCAGCTGGGATGGAGCATTCAGAACACATTCATTTGTGGGGGACACCTGGATCAAACCACTACAATAGGCCAGCTTGGGCCCCCTAGGGTACCCCAGTACCTCTGAAAAGCTGTTGCCTGGGCCCCCCCTGGATCACCCCTGGTGAGCACATTGGCAGTGTGAGAGGTGGGCCCATCCTGTCAGGACACCCCTGGCCAGCTCTGCCATTGTGGCCTCAGTACAAGCGTTCTGCATGCGCTGGGCTGGCTGGGGTCTGTACCCTTGGGGACCACAGGGAGGAAGACACTGGGAGCCCCAGCACTTTGCCTGCTTAGAAAACCAGCAGGTTCATGTTCTGTGCCGCGTGGGCCCCATTGACCTTTGCTCCCCTGTTGGCTGGAATTTGGTGTATATGGATCAGCCTGGCTCCCAAAGGAAGCATCTCCACAGACCTGTCCCCTTCCAGAGCGGGGACTCACCTTTACCTGCTCATGATGGCTCCAAGGATAAACCCACTGCAGCCCTATCGACCCTTGGAGAGATCCATGGTAGATCAGAGGAGGGGGGGGGCAGGCCCCGTGGAGCTCTTAGGGAGACAGGGAGCTTTTAGTGGGTGAGGGCACTGGGACTTAGAAAGATGTTTAGGATGTCTTCTAGAAGGTTCTACACATCCACACAGAAAAGAGCTACTTTATTCTGTGGGCAGTTGGGGGCCTGTCAGCTGAGTTAGTGGCTGAATAAGGAAAGCCCGCCCTGGAGGTGGATTCTAGGCTATAGGGTGGACAAACTTAGGTTATTTTTGTCGATCTTGAACTTCCGTTCCCTTTTCTGTAATTTGGGGTGAAAATAGGAATAGTACCTAACTGAAGCTTTTTGTTGGGATCTGACCTGGAAGCCACAGCCTGCGATTCTGACTCTTGTCACTAGGTGGCCTGACTGCCCGGCCCGGCTCAGGGACTAAGCCAGGGTCCTGTCTGCTTGCCCAGAGGAGGTCTCGGGCTGGCCCATTCCAGCCTACAGTTCCAACATGGAATCTTCTCTCTTTACCCACTCAGCAGCGCCTGTGTCCTCGGTGGCTCCAGGGTGCGGGCGTCTGAGGTGTGGGCATGGGTGAGAAACTTAGAGCTGCATGGGACTTCTTTTGGGGTAGCCCAGAGCTTAGTGTGGCATTCAAGGGACATGAGCACAGGTGCCCAGATGTGGCACATACATGCAGCACGGGGGACATGATTACACTGCAAAGTGGTTCAAAATAAATCTGAAATTCAAGTCCATCTAGACACCTTGTACCTGGGCCACCATCACTCACACACCTGCACCCAGCAGAAGATGTCACTGTCACACACACACCTGCACCCATCACAGAATTTCACTGTCACACACACACCTGTACCCAACACAGGATGTCACTGTTACACACCTGCACCCAGCACTGGGCACCACCATCACTCACACACCTGTGCTGGCCCATAACATCAGCCCAGGGTATCGTGCAGAGTGCTGCAAACATCAGCTCATGGTCACCTGCTCTAGTTACGTGTCCACCTGTCTGTCTGTCCGTCCTCCCTAAGGACTGGGTAGTCACGAGAACACACACTTCGGGCTGCTGTTTTCACAGGCCATCTTCCTATACCCACTTCTCCCAGCTTCTCTTGGGAGCCTTTGCAGAGCCTCGAGGCATAGCTGGCTCCAGTTCACGGTCCCTGCCTTCTCCAGAAGAGAGGACCGCACCCATGCAGACACGCCACCTACCTCTTTCCTTTCATCTTGCGAACATGGGGCGTAGGACCCCAAAGCTCAACTGTGGAGAGTCGTTGTCTTCCCCAGGGCAGGATGTCAGGTGTGGAAACTGAGGCAAAGAGAGCGACAGCAAGCAACCCACAGACATACCATACCGCATCTCTACCTATAGCACTTGGGCTCTGGGTGGCTCCTTCTGTCCCCCAGTGGTCCCCAGCAGTCCCCAAACCAGTCCCCATTCTCATGGCCCACTCCGCCCTCCCTACCGGGAAGAAGATTCACGAGGCAGGTGAGTTAGTTTAAAGGGACCCACAGTCTTTTTATCACCTTGATGGCCAAAATGGATTTTGTTTCAGGAAGTATCTCTGAGACTTTAATTAAATCAGGAGCTCGGGCCCGCCAGCTTCCTGGCTGCTTATCACCTTCTTAAGGCCATGATTCATTACCCAGGATTATTTTGTTCATCCCTGAAATAATCTTTAAAGGCCTTCTATCAGGGAGATTAAAGCCATAAGTCATATGTGCCTGTGTGGATGTTTTGTTTTCTCTGCACATAGACAGCGTGGAGGTACGGAAAGGACTGGTCTGTCCTGGGAACCTCTCTGCTCGGCTAGGGGGTGGGGGGCTCATGGCTGAATGGAGGTTCAGCTCTGCTTGGCTGGGGGTGGGCGCCTCGTTGGATGAAGGTTCAGATAGTGTTGTGGGCTGGCATGGGCGGGAAAGAAACTCCCTAATTCATGAATTCTCTCTCTCTCTCTCTCTCTCTATTTTTTTTTTTGAGGTAGGGTCTCTCTCTAGCCCAGGCTGACCTTGATTTTACTATGTCATCTCAGGGTGGCCTCAAACTCACCGCAATCCTTCTTCTGCGTCCCAAGTGCTGGGATTAAAGGTGTGTGCCATCATGGCTGGCTTCTTTTTGAATCCACCTGTTACCCTCTTCTGGGCTGGGAAGAATAAGAAAAAGAAGATGTCTTTTGGGGTACAGATGGTACCTTTTCTCTGTCTCTTTATCTGAAGTCAGAGGAGCAAGGCTCCCTGGAGGGAGTGGCCTCTAACATCTTCGTTAATGGTGACTCTCCCCTGAGCCAGCTTATTTTGGGGCAAAGGTGTTTCAGTTCAAACCCACAGGCCCTTGATGGTGAAACAGACCCCATATTGAGCCTCTGCTAGGGACAAGGGCAGCCATGGGTGGAGAGAGGGCAGGCTTCCCAAAGGAGGTGGCAATGGGGACTCAGGTCCGAGTGCAAGGAACTGGGAGCTGGTTTAGGAAGTGGGAAAAGTGGATTCCAAGTCCTGGGCTCAGGTGTGACATGTCCCTTCGTCCTGTAAGAGTCCCATGCCCACTGCCAAGTTCACGAAGTTGCTAGGCACACCACAAGTGTCCTTGGCTGGAGAGCTGTCATTGCATCTGTACAGTGTTGCTTTGGGGTCACTTGGGTCATCGTTGCTGGTGGAGTGGCAATGGGGTGGGCCGTGGGATTCCTTTGAGTGTGACTGCTGTGTATGTAGGGGTTGGGCAGGGGACAGAGCTGGGGGCATCTCATAGGAGAGTCCCAGGTGAATCTGGCACCTGCTAGACATGGGTCTTGAGTTGACCCACAGGAGAAACATGAAAGGAAGAAGAGAGCCCGTGTGTGGTCGCAGGTGCACAGGACATCTTCTCCTCCTGGCTTCTCCCATTACCACCAGGCCTTCACACATGCTGTGCCCATGCCTCTCTGTCAACCATGCATCACAGAATAAGCCGCCCTGGCCCAGTGAGATCAAGTTCCTGTGTGATCAGTCCTAGCTGGGAGGCCTCCTTCCAGATCCTCCCGAGAGCTGATTTCACAGTGACTGGCTGGGACCAGGCTCCTTTGAGGCACTCTGGTGATTATAGGCTCCTCTGCCTGGCACAGAGCAGAAGGAATAAATGGGCTGATGGAGAATTATTGGAGGAACTGGGGAGAATGGAGGTCCTACAAGGGAATGCTTCAAGTCCCTGGTGAGAAAGATGCATTCCCTGACTTGCTTTGTCTGGATGCAGAAGCCCTGTGATGCCTAGGACTGATGGTAACAGGTTAGATTGGCTGGGAAGGACCAGATCTGTCATCCTCAGCCTCTTTCCCATGAGGCCACATGTGTGGACTGAGCATGAGCACATGGGAGAGTCCCCTGTCATCCCGGGGTGGGCAGGGGCTGTGGTTAAGCAGGTGGAGGCTGTACTTTCCACTCTCCTCATTGGCCCAGTCCATGAACACTTAAATTTGTATTGATTTGTATCACCCACGATGACTTCATTTTCTGAAATAGAGCTCAGAAATATCTGCAGCATTTTTCAAATCCAGGCCACACTGATTTCCTATAGCATATGCTCTCAATTCTTTGTGTGTGTGTGTGTGTGTGTGTGTGTGTGTGTGTGTGTGTGTGTATGCAACACGTGTGAATGTACACATGCTTGCAAAGCCCTGGGATTTTATTAGACATTGACTGAGTTTCAGAGACTGTGGGCTGACCTGTGGTTCATGAAGGAGTTGGGAGAGAGGGCCAATCATGGAGTGGCAATTAGCTCAGGATCCCCTGAGGACAAAGGCCTTTAGCTTATAGCCATAGCTCTGCCTTATGGAGTGCTCACAGTGCCCTGCACGCTTGGGGCAGGATGCACTCTAGGAACCTGGTAAAGCACCCTTATCTTGTAGTAACCACCATCCCATTATGGACAAGGGAATGAAGATGCCAGGGCATTCTGCCCTCACTCACTTATCCCATCATGCCTTCCTCAGCATGTTCGCTGAGAGCCCGCTCTGTGTGTGGGGGTGGGGGGAAGGGCATGTTGGGGAGCCTGGGAGCAGGACTGACCTTTTGTCTCAGGCTGATATCTCTTGGTGTGGCTGATGCTCATGTCATATTTGACAAAACCCCAAAGAGCGACCAAATTAACTACTCAAGCAAGCCGGGCATGATGGTCACACCTGTAATCGTAATACCAGGGAGGCTAAGACAGAAGGAACACAAATTCAATAATCCCAAGGAAATGACAGGACAGAAGGGTCCCTGGATGACTGGGCTAGACCTGGGCCCAGAAGCAGAACCACTTAAGTCTGGCCCTTGTGATACAGTGTTGTTTTACCACGCACACAGGGTATATTCCATTTTCTACCTGGTTCCAGGCCTGAGCCACCCACCTCTCAGGCTCCACTCAAACAAAATCCTGCCTGAAAATGAAATGCTCGGCCATTCTTCCTCTTCCAGCATCCCTTGGGCCCTAGATCCCTAAACCCTCCTAGCGGAGCCCACCGCTCCATCCCTGCCTTGGACACTGCACGTTGAAGCTCCTGAGATTGTGTGGTGTCTTGTGTAATGTCAACACAGCCTGAGCAGCGGCCCAGGGTGGTCACACAGTAAGGATGCCCATTTCTGTATGAGTGTGCATGTTTGTGTGGGTATGTTCGCATGTGTGTGTATGCTCACTGTGTGTGCATTCATGTGGAAGCTAGAATATCTTTTTTTTTTCAGACAGGGTCTCTCTGTGGACTGGAACTTGCCAAGGAAGCCAGAATGCCAAGGAAACTAGAATGGCGGGCCGGCAAGCCCTAGGATCCCCGTTTCTGCCTCCCTGGCACTAGGGTTACAAGGGAGTGCCACCACAACTGGCCTATTTAAAAACTGTGGGTTGTGGAGCTGGAGAGATGGATCAGTGGGTAAGGTATTTGCCTGCAAAGTCTAATGATCCGGGTTTGGTTCCCCAGCACCCACATAAAGCCAGATGCACAAAGTGGCACATGTACCTGGAGTTTGTTTGCAGTGGCTGGAGGCCCTGATGCGCCCATTCTCTCTGTCTTCTCTCTGTCTCGCTCTGCTTTCCGATAAATAAATAAAATATTTAAAAATGTGGGCTGGTGAGATGGCTCAGCGGTTAAGGCACTTGCCTCCAGTTCCTAAGGCCCCAGGTTCAATTCCCCAGGACCCACATAAGCCAGACCCACAAGGTTGTTGGCCCTGGTGTGTGCTCTCTCTCTCTCTCTCTCTCTCTCTCTCTCTCTCTGCTTGAAAATGAATAAATAAAATATTAAAAAAAAACAAAAAAAAGTGGGTTGTGTGATCAAACTCAGACCCTCATGTTTATGGCTTTACTGGCTGCCCTCAAGCAGACATCGTCGGGCTTGGTGTCCACCCATCATCCCACTTTCCAGTACCTTCCAGGGGGAGGTGCTATGTTGTTACCCCCACTTTCAGTAGAGAAGACTCCCCTCGGTGTCTCTGTGTGGTTGCAGCAGGTGTGTCCTTGGCTGGATGCAGGAGGCCAGGGAGCTGAAGGCTGGAAGAGCATTTTTTTTTGGAGTCAGAGTTGGTTCTGAACCACAACTGCCCTGGCCTTAGTTTCCTCATCTGTATAAAGCAGCTGTCCAGAGCTGCCCCTTCATGAGACTGTGGTGAGGGTTGGTGAGATGATGGGTATATAGTCTCCCCGCCCCCCCCAAATGAGGGTAACTAGGATGGGGGAGAGGATGCCCCTGAGGGGTGCATGCTACAGGGAAGGCAGACTCTCCTTTCCAGAGCAAGTTAAGAACACTTCTTGGCTCTCACTTCCCTGCCCCAGAGGAAGGGCCCTCGAGTAGTGGCGGTGTTGAGAGGAAGGGGGGATTGGGTGGCTTCCAGTCAGGGCATCTTCCTGACCCTCTGGTTCTTCTTTTATGAACTGGAACCACCTGATCTGCCATGTCCACCTTCCTTTTTCTTCTTCTTCTCCTCCTCCTCTTCCTCTTTCTTAGATTTTTCGAGGTAGGGTCTCACTCTAGCCCAGGCTTACCTGGAATTCACTATGTAGTCTCAGGATGGCCTCAAACTCAAAGCAATCCTCCTACCTCTACCTCCCAGAGAAGATTCTGGGATTAAAGACATGTGTCACCATGCCGGCTCATGTCCCCTTTCTTAGGGCCTCCCAGGGGTTGGCGGAAGGCTGCAGGTCTGAGAGCTATCTGAGCAGTTCCCAGCACTGTTCTAGGGGGAAAGTGTCAAAACTCACCATGTACCGTTTACCTCTCACTTAGTCTCTATTTTGTTTCGGTGTCATCATGTTTTCCTCCCATTATGTGTAGGTATTATCAGGCACTGTGAAGTCATGAATATCAAGGCCATTTTGTGTCTGGAAGTTGGCATTGTGAGCAGTCCTCCCCTTCCTTTGGCTCCTACAATCTTTCCACCACCTCTTCTGCAATAGACCCTGAGCCTCGAGAAGTGTGACAGAGATGTCCCAGTGCTGAACTCTCCACTGTCGTTTCTTCTCAGCACTGTCCACCTTTAAAAAATAATATTATTTCTTTATTTATATGCACGAGAGAGAGAGAGAGAGAGAGAGAGAGAGAGAGAGAGAGAGAGAGAGAGGAGAGAATGGGTATGCCAGGGCCTCTTGTCACTGCAAATGAATTCCAGCCACATGTGCCACTCTGTGCATCTGACTTTACATGGTGTGGTGGCTTCATTCAGGTGTCCCCCATAAATGTATGTATGTCCCCAGCTGATGTATGTCCCCCATAAATGCATGCTAGGTCCCCAGCTGATGGCAATTTTGGAATTGTAGCCTCCTGGAGGAGATGTACTTTTGGGGGTGGGTTTATGGGTGTTCTGGCCAGCTCCCCCTTGCCAATGGTTGACACACTCTCCTGCTGCTGTTGTCCATCTGAGGTTGGCCAGGAGGTGATGTCCAGCCTCTGCTCATGCCATGGTTTCTCCTGCCATCATGGAGCTTCCTCTCTCGAGTCTGTAAGCCAAAATAAACCCTTTTCTCCTACAAGCTGCTTTTGGTCGGGTTCTTTGTGCCAGTGACTGGAGGCTGGCTACACATGTGGGCACTGGGGAATCTAACCCAGGCCGTCAGCCTTTGAAAGCAAGTGCCTTTAACTGCTGAGCCATCTCTCCAGCTCCCACTTTACTTTTGGAGTCAGGGTGTCACACTGAATTTAGAGCTCACTGATTTGTCTAGACTAGCCATTCAGCAAGCCCCAGGGATCTCCCTATCTCTGCCTCCCACCACATCTGCCTTTTAGGTGGGTGAAGGGATCCAAGCTGAGATCCTCATGTCTGTGCAGCAAATACTACCCATGAGTGATCTCTCCAGCTTGAACTTCTAAGGGCTGAAGCAATGCAGAGGTGAGATGTGTATTCAATTAGTTGGGGGTTCTCTGGAGGGTCAGAACTAATAGCATGGACATGTATTATAAAGCGGATTTACTTACATGGCTTACAGGATATGCGCTGAACAGTCCCACCACAGCTGCCTGTGGGCTAGAGAATCTGAGAATCTGGGAGCTGCTCAGTCCATGGGGCTGGTGCTCAGCAGTCCTAATCCAGCATTGGAAGGCTGATGCAGCTGGGTTACATTGTCCGTGATGGATGGTGATGACAGGATGATACACACACCAGAAAGTAGCACAGGCAGCCAGGCACACTGGGCTGTGCCTTTTAGAGATTCCCACAACAGCACACCACTGGAAGGGCTGCCCACTCTGGAGCAAGGCCTATCTCCCTCCATCAATCCATTCTGGAAATGTTCTCACAAACCCATCCAAGAGGTGCATCTCTTATTTGATCCAATCTGATCAAACGGACAGAAGTATCTTTTAAAAAATATTTTTATTTACTTGCAAGGAGAGAGAGAGAGAGAGAGAGAGAGAGAGAGAGAGAGAGAAAGAGAGAGAGGGGCAGACAGAGAGAGAATATGGGTGCACCAGGGCCTCCAAGCCACTGCAAATGAACACCAGACACATGCGCCCTCTTGTGCATCTGGCAGTATAGAGGGAACTGGGGAGTCGAACTCTGGTCCTTCTGCACTGCAGGCAAATGCCCTAATCGCTAAGCCATCTCATCAGCCCAGAAGTATCTTTTAAAAAATTTTTATTTACTTTCAAGCAGAGAGAGAGAGACAGAGAGACAGAGACAGAAACAGAGAGAATGGGCACTCCAGGGCCTCCAGCCACTGCAAACAAACTCTAGATGAATGCACCACTTGGTGCATCTGGCTTTACCTGAATACTGGGAAATTAAACTCTGGCCATTAGGTCTTTCAGGCAAGCGCCTTAACCACTGAGCCTCTCTTCAGCCCAGCAAAAGTATCTTTTCCATATATTTTTATTTATTTGACAGCAGAGATATAGAGAAAGAATGGGCGCACCAGGGCCTCCCAGTCATTGCAAACAAACTCCAGACACACATGCCACCTTGTGCATCTGGCTTTATGTGGATGCGGGGAATTGAACCCTGGTCCTTAGGTTGTTCAGGCAAGCTCCTTAACCACTGAGCCATCATCTCTCCAGACCTAGGACTCCATTTTTACAGATGGAGAATCAGAGGCTGAAGTACTGAGAACTACTTTGTACCTCAAAGCACAGCTCTGTGACCTCAAAGGCACTTGGATCAGGGAGATCCTGCCTCAGCTCAGCCCCAAAGCTGCACACCTAGACAGGAGCTGAGCCCAGCCGCCCGCCCCTGCCCCTGCCAGATTCACCCAGGCTATTAGTCAGGTCCCCAGCATTAAATAAATTCCATCATTTGTAAATGCAGCTGAGTAGCTTTTACAGAGGAATGTCGGGAAGTGATAAAAAAATACCTCGCATAGATTCACAGAGCATCTCTCCTCCTCCCGCTTTCTCCTGGAGCCACATGCGGCTGGAGCACAGACCTGAGAAGGCTTTTTGTGGCCGAGGGCCAGGTCTTTCATGGGCTTTTACAAGACAGGTTTACAGCTCAGAGGAGCTCAAGACTCAGGCAGCAGGAGGAGGGCAGGAAGAAGAAAGACCCACACTAAAGCCTGGGGGAGGGTCATCCTGCCTCTTACCCAGGTACCTCCTGCCCACCCAGCCATATCCAGGTTCTCTAAGGGCTCAAAACATCTCTAGAGGAAGGACAGGAACCAAGGTCCTGTATTCCAGCTGTCCAGCAGACACAGTATTCATAAGAATTAGAGGTAAGCCCTTATTTTGTAAGTAGTCAGGGTTCCAGGCCTGAGAAGAATATGACCAGTCCAGGGGACAGCCCAACCTTGACACCCAGGTGTCGGCTGACCATCAACCCTTGGGCCCAACCAGAGCTTTCAAAACCCTCAACAGTATGACCCATGGCTGTTTCCTTGTCTGGGCCTCAGTTTCCCCATCTCTAGTGCAATGGTTCTCACTATTGCTGGACATTAGACGTAAGCAGGGAATCCTTGAACAAACAGCTCTGCCCTAGTCCCACGGGCAGGAACCTCGTGAGGGCTCCAGACTGACTCAGATGGGCAGCCTGGGCTGAGAAGCACTTCTGTGGAGACAGGGCCTCCAAGGGTCACAGGCCAGAGACCGAGGTGCCAGAAGTCCCACTTGGTAGAAGCAGTCACCCCGGCTTAGATCCAGCGAAGGGCAGGGAGACATGTCTCCCTCCCTAACCCACTGCAGCTGGTTCAGCATCAAGTGTGTAGGACAGTGTTGGGGGCCAGGGAAGCCATGTGCCTTCTTCATCTCTTGCTTGTGATTGATCACAGCCAAGTCTGCAGAGCTTGTCTTCGCTCTGCATGTGGGATCTGTATCACTCCTGCATGTCCCTGTCCCATCTCTGCCATCAGTGCCCTCTCCAAAGGCTGCCATTGCACTTTAGATGATCTCCCCAGGTACCCTGCCCTCCCAGGCTCCCCAGCCTGTGCTATCTCAGAATTGGATTCCAACAGAGTGATCCTCAGGAGGTGAAACAAAAGCCAGCACAAGGGCGGTTTGGGACAGTGAGGCTTTAACATGGGCCTGGTTGTCACCAGCACATGGAGGGTGGACATCACTCATTTTGGAAAGGACTCACCCAAGTGACCCCGAGGGTGTGTTCATGGCCCTCAAGGGTCTTGGAACAGTGATGGAGAAGGAAGAGCTGGCAGTGTGTCTGAGGGCTTTGGAGTGAGGGAGAGATAGGGGAGGGGCTCAGCAGCCATAGGAAAGCTATTGTCAGAGGCTGTGGGGGCTTTCACACCATTCACCGATGCCCTCCAATGTAACAAGCAGATGTGTGGGGAGTGCCTGGGAGCCAGGGATCCAGGCAGAAGCTGGAGAACCAAAGGGCAGATGGTTGATTGCATGGTCATATTTTTATTTATTTGTAAGCAGGGGGAGGTAGAGAGAGAGACAGAGAGAGAGAGAGAGAGAGAGAGAGAGAGAGAGAGAGAGAGAGAGAGAGAGAGAGAGAGAGAGAGAGAGAGAGAGAGAGAGAGAGAGAGAGAGAGGAGAGACAGAGAATGGAAACACCAGGGCCTCTAGCCATTGCAAATGAACTCCAGATACATGTGCCACTTTGGGCATCTGGCTTTATATGATGGGTACCCAGGTCATTAGGCTTTACAGGCAAGTGCCTTAACTGCTGAGCCATCTCTCCAGGCCCCCCCACTTTGAGATAGGGCCTCATTTACCAAGGTTGGCCTTGAAATTGTTTGTCACTGAGGATGACTTTTAACTTTCGATCCTCCTGTTTCTATTTTCTGAGTTCTGGGATTACAGCTATGCACCACCAAACCCAGTTTATGCTGTTCTGGGGATTGAACCCAGGGCTTTGTGTATGATCAGCTAGCACTCTACCAACTGAACTATATCCATGGCACAATTGCATGGTCTCTAAGACCCTCTCCAACCCTCTTGGTTATATCCTGACCCTACCATACTTGGAAGCTATGGGAAGGGAGAATCTATCACAAGAATAAATTGGAACCAGCAATTGCCTTTTGCCATATTTTCCAAAGGTATAAGATTGTGTGTTTGTTTTGAGATAGGGTCTCACTCTAGCTTGGGATGTCATCCAGGCTGGCCTGGAACACACAGCGATCCTCCTACTTTACCCTCCTGTGTGCTGCTGGGAAAATAGTCATGGAAAATTTCAGGCAAACCAAGATGAATCAATCACCTCACATCAGAGTGTTCGTGAGGATGCATCACTCCCAAACCAGCATGACTGACCCACCACGAGGAGTGTTGGGGAAGTGTGATGGTTAAGTTTTGATGTCAACTTGACCTTTCAAGTAATCTTGGTTGGGTCTCTGAGGATGTTCACAGGAAGGCAGCCTCTCAGTAGGGGGCAGGATGTAAGGAAGCTCAAAGGAGGTAGAAGTAAACATCCTTTCCTGTGTGGGAAGTGCAGGAAGGAAATTTCAGACTCAGGAAGCCATTAAGTCTGGGATAGAATTGCAAGACCCCACCCTAGGGGTATATAAAGGTGAAAGAATTCTCTCCTTGCCCCTCATGTCTGTTCTCTGTTCTGTGTGTGTGGTGTAGGTGATGGGTTTTTCTCTCTCTGCTTGGACTTGTGAAAGGGGAGCAGCCTCTTTTGCATTCTGGAACTTCCCATGTATCTATAGCTATAAATAAATCCTTTCCTCCCATAAACTGTGCCTGGTTTGGAGATTCATCCCAGCGACGTGTGGCTGACTGCGACAGGAGGGTAGATATGAAATCCACAGGCCTGCAGTTCCTCAGATTGATAGGTCAGGCCCTATCCACCTTCCTTCACCCCTATCACCACCTCACACCTTCACTTCCTCTCTGGGCCTCCTTTTCCCTTTCTATAAAATGGGGATGTATAACTGGGCTGGTGGAGCATCTAAGTCATCCCAGTACTCAGGAGGTAAAGGCAAGAGGATCAGGAGTTCAGAGTCATCTTCAGCTATATAGCCAACTTGGACTACAGGAGACTGCCTCAAAATAAAAATAGAAATAAAACAAATGGAAATGTGTGGCCTGGCAGCTCCCATGGTTATCCGACATCCTGTGTTAAAGTCACAGGGATCCCTCCTGCCTCCTCCTGGCCGGAGTCCAGGCCCCCAGGCTCTTTGTCGCACGTGGCTGGTCCCATGGGAAGCTGCCTACTGTCTCCCCTCTTCTCTGCAGCTGGGCAGAGGGCCCGGTTTCCTGCCAATGGCCTACCCCAGGCTTCTGTCAGGTTGTCCTCAACCAGGCCTGGTGGTTCTGTCCCTCCCACTTCAGGTCACTGTGCTCACGGGGATGGCAAAAGGGCTGGGCTGAGATGGTCCCTCACTGCTCTGGGAATGTTAGAGAGCTCAGAGCTGCTCCTTCCAGCATCTGTCCTCAGGGGTGGCTGGATGGGGCAGTCCTTGCCCCCTCAGCTGCATGCCAACCCTTCGTGCTGAGGTGGGGCACAGCAGAGGGCACAGGAAGGGTAACCTGGCTTAGGTACTGCAACGTGTGGGCACCACGTGACCTACCACCAATCCTGACCAGCTCAGTCCTGTGAGCACAGCAAGCTCTCTCTCCCCATCCATTGCTGGGTGGCTTTGTTGGCAGATCTGAAATTCTGATCCTCTGATGGGGGGCTGATTCCTATAAGGAGACCCCCCCAATACACAGAAACACATGTGCACATGCATTCACATATTTGCACGTACATATGTACATGCACACACACTTCCACACAACCACACACACACACCCCACCCACCTCCAGACATGGCTTTTCCTTCATGCCCCCCATCTCCTCATTCAAATTTTCAGACATTACTAAGCACCTTCACACACACACACAACTCCCACCCCCAGAACCACTAAAATAGCAAAGGAAATGTGTCATGAAAAATTGCATGGTCAGGACCAGAGGAGGGACTTAGAGACTGTGGGGAGCAGCGGGAATGGGGAGACCCTCTCCTTGGAAGTGAGGAGTGTTGCTCTCTCCTCCTTGGTCCTACCCAGGCTCTGGTCTCCCTCAGACCATCCCAGTGGGGTATCAGGGGGCCTCTGTCCTGCAAGGTCTCCTGGCTCCCTTCCTTCCCATGACTGGCTCCGGGTAGTGGCTGGTTTCTCAGCAACTACCTGTAATGCAGTCGCAGGCCTCTGTAAAAGGCAGAGGAAGCCAGGTGGGGAGCAGGAAGGTGACGGGCCCAAGGTCACGAGGAAACCAGGAAGGAAACCAGATCTCCCCTGGGAACTACTGGCAACTCGAAGCTGTCGCCAGTAGTGGCAATGTGTGTGCGGGCTCTGCCTGACCCTCTCTGCCCTTGGCCACCCTCCTTGGGCCTCAGTTTCCTCAAATGTCAACCATGGAGTCTGGCCAGACCTCCCTTTTCAGCTCTTTCCCTTCCTTAATAGGGTAGTGACTGGCCAGGACGCCTGTGTGTCCTGGGGAGTAGGGACAGTGACTGAGCATTGAGTTATAACAGGGGAACCTGATAGGCCCTCAAAGCCTAGGTGTGGCCTGTGAATGTCCTAGGGCTGCCTGACACCCAAATGCTCTGTGCCACGAAGGGGTACCAGGCGGCATGAGAGCTCAGGCTCTGTGTTGTGGAAACCCACCTGGGAAGCTTGCAGCTGAGCCAGGAGGGCCTTCCGCTGTGATGAGGCACAAGACTGTTTGATTCAGGGTGGTGAGATCGTCCAGGTGGCCAGAAGAGAAAGGGAAGGAGGGGCTGGAGAGATGATGATTCAGTGGTTAAGGCATTTGCCTGCAAAGCCTAATGACCCAGGGTTCCATTCCCCAGTACCCACATAGAGCCAGACGCACAAATGTATCTGGAGCTCACATGCAGCAGCTAGATCCCCTGGTGATCCCCATTCTCTCTTTCTTCTCTCTACCTCTCTCTGCTTGCAAATAAATAAATAAAAATTAAAAGAGATGGAGTTGTTTCCAGGTAGCTCAGGGCTGAATCTTTCTGGTCGCCTCATGATTCCCTTCCTCCTCATTTTTGAGGCTCTCTGCCTTGATCTGCTGTCTGCTCCCCAACCCCACCATCCTCCTCACTCTACCCTCTTTCCCTACCCCTGTCCATGTCCTCAGCACAAACCATCAAGAGCCTGCCAGACAAAGCCTTTGTTCCAAGCCACAGGACGGGTCCCAGGCTGCCTGTGCCAAGTCTGTGTGTCCTATGATGTCTCTGTGCAATCATCCTGTGGCTATCATGATATGAGGGGGGACATGATTGCATCTAGAGGAATCCATGGGCATGGCAGGCACCTTAAGCAACATGGTAGAACCATGGGTGTTCTGTAAGGCTTCCTGGAAGAATGAGAATCTGGGCCTGTTCTTGACGAAGAAGTGGGGTTTCAAAGCATGGTGAGTGCTTTGTTCATAGCCCCAGGGATGCTGAGTGCAGAGTGGGGGACAGTCGGTCTGAAGGGATGTTTGAAGCTAAGGTATGGGCAAAGAGAGAGAGTTCCAAGTAAAAGGGGCGTGCTGAGCATGCAGACCTGAGAAGTACCTCGGAGAAGTGATGTGGGGCCAGAGTAGTGACTGGGCAAGTCATTTGAGTTTGGGACAAGAGCTGGGGGCAGGATTGGATAGGGATATGTGTCCCCAAAACTATTAGGGTGTCTGGCAATATCATCTTGTAGTGGGGTGAGCTGAGGATTAGAATTTAGATAATGCCAATACACCCTAAAATTTAAGGAGTACTCAAATTCTTGTCTACAAGGTTAAAGAATTAAAATCATAGACAGACAGACATTAAGGTATAGTGGGAGACTTTATTTAAGGGAACATGGGAGTTCCAGAGTTCTCCAGCCACCAGCGTGGGGAGACTATATGGGAAATTTTAATAAAATCTGTGCTGCTCAGCTAAACAAGCAGCAGAAGAAAAGGTATCAGAGGGCCCCCATCATGAGAGGGAAAGGTTCATGTGGGAAAGAATCCTGAGTCCCCGTTAGGCTGGGATGAGGGGCCTTACATGGAAATGAAGTCCTTCTTCTAGGATGCCATGTGGAAAAGAAGACTGCCCTTTGTTCTAGGGAAGCTTTTTGAAACTTCCCCCAGGTAAGTCAGAGAGACAGCTGATTGGTCTATACCTGACCAATCAGCCTTTGCATCTAGGTTTGAGCTCTGGCTAGAGACATCTCCCACTCAAGGGGAGGGGGTCCATGGAGCTTGCCTGAACTGTCACAATCTGATGAAGAGGGGTGCAAGGCAACAGCCGGGAGGTCCTGCTGAGAGGTGGTGTGATAGGGACATTACCTAACACTAATAGGGTAGGGACAGTAGGTGTCACCTTCTCTTTTGGGTGATACAGGGCCCTGGTGACATCCGAATGCTCTGTACACCAGAGAGGGACGGTGAGGGGCTGCTCAGCACCTGTCTTGGGAGATTCTGTTTTTAAAAACTTGTTTGTTTTTTGAGACAGGGTCCCATGTAGCCCAGGTTGGCCTTTGTTGCGGTCAGCTTTCTAGTTGCTGCGCAGAAAGAACCCAAGCAAAAGCGGCTTGTGGAGGAATGGGTTTGTTTGGTTTATGGACTTGAGGGGAGACTCCATCCTGGCAGGGAAAACGATGGCATGAGCAGAGGGGTGGACATCACCTCTGCCACAGCACTGGAAACAGTGGCAGGAAGGTGTGCCAAATATTGGCAAGGGGAAGCTGGCTTATAATTCCCATAAGCCCGCCCCCAACAACACAGCTCCATTGAGGTTGTAAAATCCAAACTGCCATCAGCTGAGGATCAATTACCCAGAACATATTCATTTGTTTGTGGGGGACACCAGGATCAAACCATGACAGCCTTGAACTTCTGATCTACATAGCAGGTTCTAGGCCAGCCTGGGCTCCATGGGACCCTGTCTCAAAACAAAACAAAACAAAAAATACAAAGGCAGAATAGGTACAGAAAGGGCCCTGCAAGTTATTGGGAGTCATTTTGAGTCATCGCTGGTCCCACAAGGCAGGTGTATTAGTCAGGGTTCCCTAGGGGAACAGAATCAATAGAACGAATATGTATTTATAAAGGAGAGGAATTAGATTATATTAGAGGGTACAGGCGGGGCAGTCCACCAATAGCTGTCTGAAAACCTGATAGCTGCTCAGCCCATGAGGAGGGATGCCTTAGCAGTCCCAATTTGGAGCTGCTAGTCTGTAGTCCATGATGGAAGGTTCATGAAGCTGGGTCCCAGTGTCTGGCAAGGTTAGCTGCAACAGGAGAGATGCATGCCCCAGCGAGTAATAAGGTCAGCCAGGCAAAAGTCCCTGGGTTTCCCTAGAGCTTCCCTATAGATAATCTGCCTGGAAGAACCTTCCACTCTGGAAGAAGGGCTCTTATTTGATTTCTAACCTGACAAAGTTGACAACAGAATTTAATCATCACACAGTGGGGGATCTGTATTCAATAGCTGGGGTCCTTCACCTGAGGACCCCTTGGTTAACAGAAGTCTTAGGCATCTATTATAGGATGGTGGGCCCATTAGCGTTAAGGTCTGGACACCTTGCTGGGAGGTCCAAAGCCAATTGGAGGTTCTGGCAGTTGATTCCAGGAGCTGGGCTTTTTCCCAGAACTCCTAAACATCAGGGACTGATGGAGCTGAAAGATGGCCGTGGCTTTCGGTATGGGGTGAGGCTGATGGTAGATAGTTGCTTAGTGAGTCCTTGCTTGGCTGTCAGCCTCTGCTCTCTCTAGGGGGTGGGCTCTCTTTGCATCTGGCACTGCCCACTGTCCTTACCCTGGATGGGCTTTGGGTGTGATAACTCACTTTGGGCCCTTACCCAGCACAGTCTAGAAGAAAGACAGACAAGCTTCTCTTTGGGGGCCAGAGGAGTTGACACTAAGGTCCTGGTTCTTTGTAAACTCCCTGTACCCTCCAAGTTGCCCATGGGCACAGCTTTTCCCTCTTAGCTTTTTGGGCTCCTGACACCTGCCTTCTGGATCAGAGGGCAAGGGTGGGTTAGGTCAGCCCCAGAGACTATGGCTCACCTTTCTATAGTGCCGAGGTGCCCAGTGAGGTGGTGCAAGCCTTTAATCCCAGCACTTGGGAGGCAGAGGTAGGAGGATTGCTGTGAGTTCAAGGCCAGCCTGAGATTACATAGTGAATTCCAGGTCAGCCTGGGCTAGAGTGAGGCCCTACTTGAAAAACCAAAACACAAAAAATACAGTACCAAGGATCCCTGCTGGGTCCTCCTCCCTCCCCCTACCACATCTTCCTGGTAATAAGTAAACTCCCTCCCTGGATATCGGGTGGAGTTGAGATGTTGGCATGTCTGCAGGGTTCTCACGGGCATTTCTAGAGACTGCTTCAGGTGATCAGTCTGGGATTGTCACTAGACTGTGAGGGACAGCCCCCCCACAACAAGAGAAGCCACCCAGTAGGTTCCCAAAGAATTTCCAAGGGTGGTGACATAGCAATAAATCAAATCAACACATGGGACTAAGCAGAGGGCAACGCTAAGTCTACTGATCAATACCAGCTCCAGGGACATTTATACCAAATCAACTCAGGTTGATGTCACATGGTTGCCACCAAGGCACTACATTCACAGCTGTCCTGCTTTGTACCATCTCCTGCTCAAATGGAGAAGCAGTTTCTAGATTACCACTTGTTGCCCAATGGGTGTGGGTAGCAGTGGGACCGGAATGAATGTCTCAGCCTCAGAAAAGGAGAAAAGGAGGGTGTTTTGTCACATGCCCTGTTCATCCCAAGTACACGAAGAACATTTGATCTAAAAGATTCCCAAGAAATCTTCGAGGGGCCCTCCTCTTGGGAGGCTTGGTACAGACAAAGCACTCAGAAAGAAGCGGTGAGGTGTCATCTGCTTCCACCTTTCTGGAACAATCTGGTAAAAGCTGCTGTGCCATGAGAGCCAGGCTGTGTGGTCAGCAGGCATTTTGACCTTGGAGGAATGCAGTTCAGACCAGATCACCTTGGGCAGGGGATGCTGGAAAAGGGATCCTAATTTTGGGTCTGGGGAGGGGGTGGATGTGAACGGATGACCTTTGTGGTTCCTTCGTGTCCAGAGTTCCTTGGCAGGGAAAAACACCCGCAGAACTTTAAGTGCCATACAAGGTTACCAAGGACGGCGCAGAAACCCGAATATAGCCAGCGGGAGGAAGGCACTAGCGGGGAGGGGAAGCAGGTCCTCGGAACAAATGAGGTGGGGCATGAAATTAACGAGGCTGGAAAATGGCTGAGCTCAGGGACTCGTTTTTTAAAAACTGTCTCCTAGCAAGAAAAATGAGGGAAAGAAATTTGGACAACGGGGAAATAATGGAGATTGGATAAGTAGCTATCAACTCCTGTCCACTGGCCTCTTGAAGAGCAAGGAAGAGAAGCAGATCAGCGCATCTGGGGTGACTTCTACTTGCCGGGCAAGGCAGGTAGGCATTGGCTGATGCAATGCTGGGAGGGCAACTGGAGTGGCCACCTGATGCGCATGTCTTGCAGGCTTTAGCTGAGCCATGGTGCCCTCCCCTCCCCCAGGGCACTGTGCTGTGACTTACTTACCTGTCTCCCTAACCTTGGTATGTTCTTCACTTGGGGTGCCCCTTGGCAACTTCCTGGTTCCACCCCAAGGACTCAGCTGAGACCCCACCTCTCCAGAAAGTTCCCTGGTGGGCTCGGAGTTCCTACCTGCTTCTCCTGTTCTCAGAGTTTAGTTCCCACACCACCCACTCAACATGGGTGCAAGGAGCCCTGCTGCCTACGCAGGGGTCTTGCCCTAGATGACCACCGAAGGTCCTCCTGAATGACCACTCTGTGACCCCTGGGATGGTGAGGAGAAGTGCTGTTGGTGTTACTCCCTGGGTGACAGGTGCCCTTTACCCTTATCTCTTTGGGAAGAGTAGAGGCCTGGGTGCCTTGGAGCCCTGCCTTCTTTGTTCCAGGGTGGTCTTGTTTGTGCTGTTCTGGGCTCTCTGGGGACAGACAATCCATGAGATTCTTTTCTGGTCTGCCCCAAGTCCTTGTGTGACATTGGGCAGAGAGGATGCAGAGTGGATGGGTGAGTGGAGAGATGGATCTCTTCTGTTTGTATACCTGGATGCCATCTGACCAGGAACAGCTAGCTGTGTTGAGGTGATTCGATCCTTTCCTGGAGGGGAGGGCAGATGAGACAGATAGGAGATGTAGACGGAGGAGTCACATATATCTCGCTCAGATGGGAGCTACCAAGTCCCTGAAGAAGGGGAAGTGCCAAGACGATACTCACAGGGACCGTTTCTGTGGTTGGTTATGGACGAAGAGGCAGTCCTCCGCTCTCCTTCCTCCCAGGGCAAGGCTCCTTGGCTCTCGGCCCCAGCTTGTTCCTAGAACTTGTATTTGGGGGCAGTTCAGCATCTGTACTGGATCAAAGGAGAGCCTCCACCTCATCTAGAGACTCCTGTTCAGCTGTGTGTTGCTGGGCAGTGCTGACACCACTCTGAGCTCTAGTGGCAGCATGACAGAGCGCTGGCTGAGAGGGCCTCTTGCTCTATGTGAATGGAGGCTGTTATAGGCAAGGATCAGTTCTCAGTGTTAGCAGCCCTGAGCGCTTGCCTACCAGTGGGTTATGGGCTGTGTTTACAAAACCCCAGAGCTTAAAGCTCTAAGCCCTAAGAATTGAGGGCTTATAGGTCTGGCTTTTAGCCAGAGAGAGACTGATAGCTGAGTTTTATGGCTCTAGGTCCAGAGAGCTGGGGGCTGGGGCTCTGAGTTGTTAAAGCCAAGACTGACGACAGCCTGTAGGGCTCAGGTCAGAGGCTTAAGGCTCTGAAGTTTGAATGCCAGTGGCCCTCTGTCAGTAGCCGCCAAGCTCTGGGCTTTTAGCAGCAGCTAGTGTTGCAGGTCCCAAGCTTTGGGTGCTGGGTTTTTCAGCTCTTAACCCTTGGCAGTTCTCTGGAACTCACACTCAGCCCTTTATAGCTTCTCACTTTCCTCGGCTCTCATTGTGGGGGTACACAGGAGAGAAGCTTCCAAGGTTCACACAAACAGTGGAGAAAACAGCTTGCATATGTAGCTGGAAGGCAGTGTGTCATGCTTATGCATGGATCTAATTCCACCAATCACAGCCTTCGGTGTGCACAGCTTCGGCTTCCACCAATCACAAGCCTCACCCTGTCTTTTGGCTAGGTCACTTAGGTGCTCACTCTTCATCCTGAGTGAGCTTAGTGGTAGGATGGGCAGGGTCACAGAGTTCTCTGGGGCAGGATGGGCAGGGACATAGAGTTCACTGGGGCAGGATGGGCAGGGGCACAGAGTTCACTGGGGTAGCATGGTCAGGGTCTGAGGGGCAGGATGGGCCAGGTCATAGATTTCACTGTGGCAGGACGGGCAGGGTTATAGAATTCTCTGGGGTGGAATGGGTAGGGTCACAGATTTCACTGGGGCAGGTTGGGCAGGGTCATAGTGTTCTTTGGGGGCTTGTAGCTGGTGTACATTGTCTAGAGCAGCCATGACTGTAGCAAGGCCTCCTGAGCAAAAGCTGTGGCTTCAGCAGTTGCTATGGTTACAGCCAGTGTGGTCTCCTCACAGTGACTGTGGCTTGTTTCATGTAGCATATTTGCCATGATGACAGTCCAGCTGGTTTCCCAATAAGAGGCTTCTTGGTTGAGAACACCCTCTTCTAGGCACCTGGGCATAAAAGAAGGGGTGGTCATGTGTTAATTGACAATAAATGGCCCACTCCGCCAGCCTTTGCTGGTTTAAAACATCAAAGGACACTTACAATAAAGATCTAGGAATTTAGCATTTTTTCTTGCGTATGTATGTACATTCATCTATGTGTGTAGATGCACGTGTGAGTACATGAACGTGGAAGCCAGATGTCGACTTCAGGCATCTTCCTCAGTTGCTCTTAATCTAATTTTTTTTCTGAGGTAGGGTCTCACTCTAGCTCAAGCTGACATGGCACGCACTCTGTACTGTAGACCCAGGCTGGCCTCACACTCACAGTGATCCTCCTACCTCTGCCTTTCAGGTCCTGGAATGAAAGGTGTGCACCACCATGCCTAGCCTCCATCTGTTTTTGAGGCAGAAGCTCTCACTGAACCCACAGCTCATTGGTATGGGTGACTAGTTAGCAGCTAGTCGGCTTGTCCCAAGAGCCCCTGTCTCTGATGGCCAAGTGCAGGGATTACAGAAGTGCACTGCTATACCTGTCTTTTGTGGGGGGTTCTAGGGATCTGAACTCAGGTCCTCCTGCTTGTGCGGCTAGCCTTGTACCCACTGAGATATCTTCCCCACCCCAAGTTCTTAACAGTGCCTAACCCCTAACTCCAAGGAGGACTGGGTCCCTTTGAGTGGCTTTTGGGAGTGTAGCCCGAGTTCTTGGGAGGTGGCTGAGTCAGGGCTCAGCCACTATGTCTGGGCATAAAGCCATGACCCTGAGTCCTGGCGTGAAATCTTTGGGGTTTAACTGAGCTGAGGTTCGCCAGGTACTAGCCCACCCAAGCCCAGGCCTAAGAGGGAGGGGAGAGAGCTGGAGTGTAAGACCTCAATGAATGAGTCCTCAACTTCTGGGGACCTGGCTGCAGATGGCCCTGGTTTGCCACTGGTCCCATGTCTCACGGGATGTGAGTTGTTGGGGTTTGTACAAAGCTTACTGCCTACCCTGAAAATTCCTAAAGGATGTGATGGTCTAGGGCCAGAAACCCTCACTTGAGTACTCAGGGCTTCTAGTCCTACCTCTGCAGTGTACATAGGACTTGAAGTACCAGAAAGGGGATGAGATCAGCCCATGTCACACAGCACAGGAGAGGGACAGAAAAGACCAAACCCCACCCCCTCATGTAATTCCTTCCCAGGTGTGTGTGTGTGTGTGTGTGTGTGTGTGTGATTGTGAGGCAGGGACTTGCTAAGGGATTCTGAGCTTAATTATAGGTAAGCAGGAGCTATGGGGATGCTTGGTAAACAGATCTCAGTCCCTACTGTGCTGACCCTCTGGTCATTTAGAGTCCTTAAAACTCTGGGATTCTTAAACTGGTTCTTAACAGGGCACAAGAAACCTCAATTACCCGAGGAAAGGAGTTGCTGCCACTGGACTTACTTTATCTTGAAGCCCTGATGCAATAACAAGGCCTTGGAATTCCCAGGAACACTCAACAGAGCCTCAGGTTGAGCAGTAGAGACTGACAGCAGAGCCCTTTCCTCCAGGAGAGCAGAGAGCCTGGAATGTTAGGAACAGAAGTACAGAGGCCTCTTCCAAGCTTGCATGGTAATTGACCCATTGATTCTGAATCCCAACCTCCAGAAGGGCCCCCAAATCAATGCACTCCACTAGCTCTCAGCTCAAGGGTTATTCATTAAACCATTGAATCCTGGCTGCTACACTTAGTGCTCCCATTCAAAAGAGAGCCAAACTTCTAAACCATGTAGAAGAAAACCTCAGGTCAAAGACCCCAACCAACTCCAGATCTGGATAGAAAACATCTCACCCCAAAGAGGAGTGGAGCAGCTGGGGGTAGGACCTAAACCTAAACCTAACCATAACCCTAACCTTAACCCTAACCCTAACCTTAACTCTAAACTTAACCCTAAACTTAACCCTAACCCTAAACCTAACCCTAAACCTAACCTTAACCCTAAACCTAACCCTAATCTCTGGTTCACTTTTCCTAATGCATTCCAGTGAAAAGGCCACAAGATGTTGGACATTCTCTACCCCTGACCTCGTGTAGGGAGTTGTCTGGGACAAACCACCCAACCAGAAGTAGCTTATGGAAGAAAAGTGTTTATTATTTCCAGCCACAGGTTTATCACTGTGAAGAGGGCATGGCAGGAGCAGATAGCAGGGAATCACATCTCCACAGCAGCAGGAGGAAATAGAGAGAGATAAGTTCACCAAATGAGGCTGGGCTATAATAGCCCAAGGCTGGTCCCTGATGACACACCTCCTCCCTCAAGGCTCCACCTCCCAAAGGCTCCCCAAGCTGGGAGTTATGTATGAGGCTTAATCCCAAACACAGGAGTCAATGGGGGACGTTTATATATTCAGAGCACCACAGGGCCATTCCATCCTTCATACCTGACCCTCTCTCTCTGGGAATCTTCCAGAAGCCTGCCAATGAGGAATCCTGGCGGGGGGGGGGGGTTGGACAGAGGAGCTTAGAGGGGTTGTGTGCCTAAACCTGGTGAAGGAACTCCCAGTGGCTGAATACTAACTGTTCCCATCCTAGAGATGCCAAGGGTGCCCCAGCGTGCAAGACAGGTACTGTAGGAAGCTGCATTTCTTAGAGGAGATGCTGAGGGTTCTGAGGTTACAGCTGCTCAAGCTGGGTCTGTCGCCTTCCATGCTGAGATTTTTTTGGTGACTCAACTTGAGGAACCGAGGAGGCTTCCAGGAAGTCAGGAGAGCTGGACAGCACAGGCATTCTGCAAAGGGACCTGAGGTCAAGTGCTCCACAATTTTAAGAAACCAAGACAGAAGGTTCTATGATTTGTTAATGACACAAGTCGGGGGGGGGGGGATACTGAGCCCTGGGCTGCTGCCCTGGCCTGACTTCTGTCCCTAGTCATTCTATCTTGGCTGTGGAGATGTGGGCTGAGGGTGGGGTCACAGTGGGCCAGCTGTGTGCTTGGGGACACAAGATGACATCATTGCTCTCCCCTATCTACATAGGCTGAATTACTCATGTGGCACTTGGTGTCCTAGGAGCATTACGAGTGGACGTTCCTCCCCCACGTCCATTACAGCTTCATCCAGGCTGTGCCTCCACTTTGCCAGCCCGGCGCACGTATGCATGTTTATATGTTGGGAAGGAAGTAAGCCAAGCACTGTGAAACCTTTCTTGCAGTAACCAGGGAACAAATTTTATCTCCATCCAGCCTCTGAAAACAGGAAGGCAGGACTCACGTCTGTTTGGCTGGTCACTGACCCTCGTGAGCCTAGCAGATGGTGGGGACTCGGTAAATATTTGTGGAGTGACTGAGTGGCTGAGATTGAATTAGTCATTGCTGCTCTCCAGCTAAGGAAAGTGAGGATAGGGAAGCAAAGACAGCAGAACTCTCTGTTCAAAGGGGGGCCGAGGATCTGCGAGAGGCCACCTCAGACCTTGTGTGACCCTTGGTGAGCTGCTAGATGTTTCTGTGCACAGATCCCTGGGAATGGTGCTAATTGGAAGAAAAGCTAATGATTGCTAAGTGCTGAGGGGACACTGGGTAGAAAGGTTCTCACTTTTATAGGGAGTATCTGCAGCATGAACCCCTAGGGAGACAGGGCGTCTGCATCCTTTAGGACCATTATGCCCATGGGCCAACATCTGTCATTGGAACTGAGGGGTTGGGCTGGGAGTGGCGGTATACACCTTTAATCCCAGCACTCAGGAGGCAGAGGTAGGAGGGTCACCGTGAGTTCGAGGCCAGCCTGGGACTACATAGTGAATTCCAGGTCAGCCTGGGCTAGAGTGAGACCCTATCTCAAAAAACCAAAACTAACTAAATAGAGTCACTGGGCTTCGCTAGGGTTAACTCAGGTAATGGCAGGGTCACACTGGACCCTGAACTTGGAAAAGGCTGGGACCAAGTGTCCTTCCAGCTCAGGCCAGATTCATTCTGTGATCAGGGCAGACTTTCCTCTGAAGGTAGCAACTGCTGATGCCTTCGTTTGCTCTGAACACTAAAGCTAAATTGGCAAACACTGAAGATTTAATGAGGGTGAGGCTCACAAAAGTGTCCTCCTTGTCCCTGGGTGTTCTCAGATCAACGCAGGGCTATCAGGGGCTATCTTATTTCATCTGGATGTGGTAAGGGGAGGCACAGGACTGCCCGTCTAGCAGTGACTCTGGCAGCAGAACTTGTCACTGTATCTCACAGGTGCACAGCATTCTACAGTTTATCCTTGAGAAACAGGCATGACAAAAGATGATGCCCATTTTACAGATAGGGAAAACAGAGGCCCAGAGAAGATGCCTGTCTAGATATAGCTCAGAAGCTTTGAGAAGAGCTAGTAGAAGTCCCTGCAGTGCCTGCCCTTGCCTCTGGTCCTCCACCATGTGATGCCAGTGCCATTGCCTGACTGTTGCTGGGTCCCTACGCAGGCCTGGACATTCACCCCCAGGGCCTCATGCCCACAGATTCCCTGCAGAGCTTGGCAGCCTGCCTCGCATCCCTGTCGGGTGGGTCCAAGTCACCCCAGTCATCCGCAAGTCACATTGCTGACATCATGACTGCATAAAATTAATTTATTTAGTTAAGGAAGGTGTTAATTAAGAGTTCTCATTTATTGTGTCTTTGCAGACAGCTCTTGGGGGCTTCAGAGTTGTCAGCACTGGTGACAGCAGAAGCTAATGGCATCACAAGTTATTAATAGAACATTCTGAGAGGTGGAGGAGGGGTTGGGGGCATGGAGGAGAGGCAGGAAAAAGCTGACCCCTCCTATGCAGAGTGAGACAATTGAAGGCATTCTCCACAGACCAGAGGTTCACTGTCAGGCCTTGTGGTACACAGAGGATTTCTTTGTGGGGGGGAGGGGAGCAGGAGATGGTGAGCAGATTGTAGGCCCTAGAGGGGGTCTTGCTAGATCCGTGCTCATTCCTGCCTGACATCTGGCCATGTCCCCATGGCTCCTGCGTTTGCCCGAGTATGCTGGTTCTCACCCAAGTGCCCATTCTTTGCTTGCTCTCCCTCACCCTCCCATTTCCCTTCCATGAGCACCTCAGGATACAGAGAGTGACTGTTAGTCATGGAACTCTGAGGCCAAGCGACAATTGTAATGAACGAGAGGTAACCTGTCTCCCATCATGTCTGCAGGTCTGGCTTTTGGGGTCTGGGGGAGGCATGCCTGGAGGAAGAGAGTGTGTATGTGTGTGTGTGTGGGGGCTCAAAACATCTCCATCCTTCAGCCCCTCTTACAGGCTTGAGACCCACTTCTGGGGAGTACAAGGGTCTTTGCTGATGAGGCAGGAAGGTGTACAGGTATGGGTGTGTGAGGGCAGGAATGCAGACATGGTTGTACAGGAGTGGGGAAGTTGTGAGGGATGGGAAGATGGATGGAACCTTATCCAAAGACCACCATGGAGATGGTGAGAAGATAGTTGCCTTTGGAGGTAGGTGTGTGTGTGTGTGTGTGTGTGTGTGTGTGTGTGTGTGTGCATGTGGTATGCATATGTGTGCTCATTTGCATGTGGGTGCATGTGTGTGTGTGGGTGCACATGATGTGTGTGCATGCGTGTGTATGGTCATAGGTTGATACTAGACATCTTCCTCTATTGCTCTCCACAATATTGTGTTTGAAACAAGTTCTCTCCCTGAACCTGGAGTTCATAATTCAGGTATACAAGCTAACCAGTAAGCCCTCAGGATTTTCTGTCACCACTTACCTACTCCTGGGATGACAGGAGTAAGCTACCATGCCTGGCATGAATGTGGGTGCTGGGGACTGGAACTCAGGTCCTCAGGCTTGTGCAGCAAGTGCTTTACCCACTGAGCCATCTCTCCAGCCCTTCTAGCAGGATTTGAGCATTGTGGATTGTGGCAGAACATCCTGCCATCCAAGGTCACTGCTGAGAGTCGGGAGGTGGGCTTAGCTTGGTTTCCTCCAGAATCTCACCCTGAGCACAGGAGATATGAGCCTTTCTGACAGTCAGCAAAGAGGACCCCCCCCAGCAAAAAAAAAAAAAAGATTCTGTCAGTAGTCAGTTGGGCAAAGGTGCCCTGAACTGTTCAGGGGAGTGTTGGGGGTACACAGTGATTCAACAAGAGGAGTTCTTCCCAGAAAGGAGGGCAGAGCCTTAATGAGTTTCTACAAACCACCAGTCTCCCACCACCGAGACAGAGGGACCCTGGGGTGTGCATCCCATAAAGGCCTTAGCCTGGAGTCTGGGCCTGGGGATAGAAGGCCACCGGAAGTTGGTTCTTTTGAGTTCATCTTTATTGTCAACTAGACTGGATTTAGAATCTCCATGGAAACACACCTCTGGGCATGTTTATGAGGATGCTTCCAGAAAGGTTTAACTGAAGAGGGAAGACCCATCCGGAAAGTGAGTGACACCCTCCCATGGGCTGGGATCCTTGATGAATAAAACACAAAGGAAGTGGAGAACCCACATTCCTCTTTCTGGTGCAATGTGACCAGGACAGCGCCCTGCTCCTCACCACCATGCCTTCCTTGCCCTGACAGGCTGATTGTACACTTGAACTGTGAGCTACAATAAACCTTAATTTGTGTTTCTTAGGCATTTTTTCACAGTAATGAGAAAAGTAACTAACACAGATCCTAAAAACTGCAGCTTTCAGATCTGAGTTCAAGTACTAACTGCCACTCCTAAGCCATGTCCTTGGGAAAATTCCTTAATATTCTTGAACTTAGTCTTCTCTTCTGAAAAAGAGGAGATTATATTCCTGTGTTGGGGTGATTAATAAGTGAAACAAAATAGGAAGCATTTAGTTTACTGCTTTGATTGGATGTTTATTATTATCATTATAATGTTATCATCATTATTATCATTGTTCTAGAGATATATTAATAAAGGAAGACGAAGATAGAGGTTTGTAGAAAATGCTGCCAGTTTACCAGCCCCGAGTAATTTTTCAGTGGCTTGTGCTGTCCATGAGACTTAACAGACTCATGTGGCATTTCGGACTTACATGAGCTCAAATGGAGCCATCAGCGAGTGACATTTTAGATCTGTGTTCATGGATAGACACTGGCTGTGACAATCACTTCTTTGTTTACAACTCCTGTCTCTGGGTCTTAGACTGCTTTCTGATGTGATAACAGAATACTGCAGACAGGGTAATATATAAAGAATGGAGGTTTAGGGCTGGAGAGATGGTTCAGCAGTTAAAGCACTTGCCTATAAAGCCTAACAACCCGGGTTTGATTCCCTAGTACCCACATGCACCTAGTATCCAGATGCACAAAGTGGTGCATGCATCTGGAGTTTGTTTGCAGTGGCTGGAGGTCCTGACATGCCCATTCTCTGTGTGTAGGTGAGTGTGTGTGTCTATCTCTTCTCTCTCCTCTCTCTGCATGCAAATAAATAAATAAATGAGAAAAAAAGAATAGAGGTTTATTTGAATAATGGTCTTGGAGGTTGGGAAGTCTGAAAGCATGGCACTAGCAGCTGGTGAGGGCATACATCTTCATTGTAACAGAGAGAGAGAGAGAGAGAGAGAGAGAGAGAGAAGGTAAGCAGGCTAGCTCAGGACTCTTCCTCATGCCATCAGAAGGGTCCCTCCCTTATGACTTTAAGTAAATCTAATTACTTTCCAAAGGCTCATCTCCAAACCATTAACATATGATTTGAGGGATTAAAATTCCAGTATCTGAAATTTTGGAGGATAATTTAAACTGTTGCATTTCCCAAGAACTCAGAAGTCAGCTTCAGAAATCATGTGTTCATCATGGTTTGCACCTCAGACTACACTTGAAACAGTCCCTGTAGGCGAGGAGCCTCGGAAGGACTGCTAGGCAAGGGGTCTGGATTCTAATTCAGGATCTAAGAGGAATGTCACATTCCTTGTCTCTATCTCCTCCTAGTGTTGTTGTAAATGAGGGGCTGGAGAGATGGCTCAGTGGTTAAGGCGCTTGCCTGCACAGTCTAATGACCTGGGTTCGATTCCCTAATACCCATGTAAATCAGATGCACAAAGTGGCGCATGCATCTGGAGTTTGTTTACAGCAGCTATAAGGTCTGGCATGCCCATTCTCTTTCTTCTCTCTGTCTCTCTCTGCTTGCCAATAAATAAATGAATACCTATTAAGAAGATTATAAATGTGGAACTTCAAAACTATAAACCACCACCCAAAGTCCTCACAAGTGACAGAAAATTGAGACTAGGGTCAGATGACTCGATTCATGTACCCTGAGATCCCAGGGCTCTTTCTCAGGGTCCCAATAGCTCTTCCAATAGAGGAGCTGTATGTGTCACTGTGCCTTCCTAGGATGGCTCAGGCTGAACAACAGAAGGAAGGGTCCATGTAGACCTGGACCTTGGAGAGGAAGCCAAGATCCTGCTCAGGGATTTAAGCAGAGGTGTTCCTGGGGATGCAGGGAGCCAGAGGATTGGTGGTGGGGAAATCAGGAACTGGACATTGTACTTCATTTCTCTATGGGCTCAGGGGCATCTCAGCAGGTCTGTCTTGGTATCATACAACCTGGAATCATGGGGAGCTGGAGAGGTGGTGTGTCTGCTCACACCAGAAGCCTCTGTTCATACAAGCAGTTCTGGAATTTGAATCCCATAATCCACAGACTATTTTCACTATTTCCCAGAGAAGGAAGGTCATGGCCCTGGTGGGGCTGAGACAAGAAAGCGTGTAGACAGCAGCTAAGAACATCTGGGTAGTTTTTTTTCTCTAAAACTGACAATTGCCCACAATGATGGTGGGTAGGACATGTAGCAGAGAGCTCCTTTAGGTCTGCAAAATTATTAAATGCCCCCCACCTCCTCATCAGACCACAAAGGCCCTATAATGCCAGTTTCCATCCTGGGAGCCTTTCCCTGTGACTTCTTGATTGGAGAAGGCCCCAGAGACAGGGTGGAGAATTCTTGATGCTTTTTTAAACCCTCAGCTATGAGGGAGAGACTTACACTGGAGGCTCTAGGGTTCAGGCATGATTAGTATGGGGTCAGGAAAGGCGGTATAGAGAAGTTCTTGCTGAAACTCTGGAACATTCATTTCAAATTTTGATCTAGATTCAAATATTTGGTTTTTAGTATTTCTTTGGTTCCTTATGATATTATTTTACTTTTCTTCAAACTAAAAGCCTTCTTTAGAATTTTTATTTATTTGTTTGTTTGTTTATTTTTTATTTATTTTAAGCAGAGAGAGAGATAACCCAGCCTCCAGGTGCATCAAGACTTCCAGCCACTGCAAAAACAAAAACAACAACAACAACAACAAAACTCCAGACACATGCACCACTTTGTGCATCTGGCTTTACATGGGTACTGGGGAATCAAACTCAGGTAGGTGGCCAGGCTCTGTAGGCAAGCACCTTAACCACTGAGCTATCCCTTCAGACAGTAAAAGTCTTCTTAAAGATAGGCTTAGGTTGTGATATAAGTGAAAGCCTCCAAATACGTGGCTTCCCACTTTTTCCTTTTAATGGTTCACATCCCTTCAACATTCTGAATATGCATTATGAGCTGAGATTCTGGGAGGAAGCCCATTTAGAAAGACAAGGAACATAGAAGCCAGCAGTTGAGGAGAGAAAGCCTGCTGGGAAGAGACAGGAATGCTGTGAAAGAGGCAAAAAGAGAGTGGTGATAAACCAACAATATGAGATTAAAAGCTAGATAATTCAGTGCTCTAGGAGAGGGGGAGAGACAAAAGTGAGTGGAAAAAGAGAAAAGGCATGAGAGAATGAAAGAATGATAGAGACAGAACAGAAGAATGTGTGCAACAGACGTGAAGTACGAAGGTGTCAGAAGGGAAGAAGAGGCAGGGGTGGTAAGGTGCAAAGCGAGTGTGAGTGGGGAGAGGGAGAGGGTGGGGACACAGAGGTTCCAAGATCTGGAGCCCTTTTCTCCACCAAGCATTTGCGCAATGGGTAAATTATGTTCAGCTGGGCTTTTTTCTCTTCTTAATTGAAATCTTTAAATTTGTCCCCGCTTGACAAATCAGGCCACTTATTATTAGCGATGACAGGGATAAATATCACTGGCATTCATTTTACATCTGTCACCTCCCCTCCCCCTAATAAATGTCAACACACCAGCTCCTCCCAGCCTCCCAGCCAAGGCCAGGAAACTGAGTGTCCGGGAGCTGTCCACAGCTTTTGTGGTGCTGAAACCACCTAAGACCCTCTTCTAGTCGGAAGGGAACTGTCCGTGGTCTTTGGTGCTGAAATACACCTTCCTTTCCCCCCCCCCCCGCCCTCCGTATTGTTCCAAGTGTAGTGTTGAAAGGATCTACTACTGTCTCTAGAGTGGAGTGGCTGGACATATCTCCTCCCCATGGAACTTAATTACTCCGGGCATGAAGGAGACTACAGCTCAAGTTTACCATGTCTGCTGATGGTTCTTAAATGACTGGGCGGCTTTAAGCATCCTGGGTGTCAGGATTTCCACTTTCAATGTGAAGGGTTGGATTAGATACTCTCTGAGTCCTTAAGCTCAAAACTTCTCTGTCCCCCAAAGTCTTTAATAGTCTCTGTCTGCTGAGAAGACCAAACTATGGATTCCTTCACCAGGCCCTGACTGCCCTCTATGAATCATGGTTCCTTAAGTTGCCCTCATTCCAGTCGGGCAAACCTTCCTTGAGTTCAGACATACTCCTCTTCTCCCAGATATGACTCTCCAGTGCTCATCTCATTTTTTTTTGGGTTCTTCAAGGTTGGGTCTCGCTCTAGTCCAGGCTGACCTGGAATTCACTATGTAGTCTCAGGGTGGCCTTGAACTCACGGTGATCCTTCTACTTCTGCCTCCCGAGTGCTGGGATTAAAGGCGTGAGACACCACGCCCAGCTCATCTCATTTTGATGGACCATCTGAGCCCGTCAGTGAATCACGGTGGCCTCTGCCCAAGTGTGTGTTTCCAGGTTCTTATGGCAGAGTCTTGAGACCAGGCTATGTCTTCTATTGCTCCCCTGGAAGTGCTCCCTAGGGCCAGGGCAGTGCTCAGACATATCATCAGGCCTAACCAAGGTTTTGTGATTCTAGACAAACTTCTTTATTTAAAGATGAGAGAGTCCAGGCTCTCACAAGTCACACAAACTCATACAGTAGAGACAGGCAGCATGTGTCTGGGGCCCTATGCTGTCCAATTCTTCCTCTTTCCAGAGCTGTGTCAATTCTAATAGACACATGGGAATGCCTCAGTAACCCCTCTAATGGTGGTGCTTCAGGCATGGTGACAGGTGGTGAGAAGTTCAACCTAGTGGCTGTCACCTCCTGTTTTTTGACCTTGGGTGGAGGGACTTACACCAGGAGCAGAGAGATGCCCTTAGGATTCTGTGCTCTCCAGGCTGATGGTTGGAGGACTTCATTTGTCTCTGCACTCAGGGATAGATGGCACAGGAGGAGCTAATGAAGCCATCTTCCCACCGACATGCCATGACAGTGACAGATGGCTCTTGAGTAGAAGGCAGGTGTTGGCACATGGCCCATTGGGCAGGATAGGAAACTACTTCCTTCAATGTCACTGTGGGTCACGGTGGCTGTTAAGTCCTTAAGGAGGAAGCATGTTGGCTCTGGGGTACAGTGACAAGGACTCTGGGGAAAGCCGATGTCTCCCACAGCCCCATTTGTCTGACAAGCTGACATCAAAGTGAGTACAACCACAGGGGCTGGAGAGATGGCTCAGTGGGTAAGAGTTCCTGCCACACAAGCATGCATCCTGAGAGGGCCTGATTCACCCTGAGTTCAATCCCAAGCGCCCATGTTGCATCTGGGCATGGATACATAAGCTTGTAACCTCACTCCTGTGGGGGCTCTGAGACAGGAGAATTGCTGGTCAGTCAGTCTGATCACAAATAGAAGCTCCAGGTTCAGTGAGACTGTGTTTCAAGGAAACAGTGCAGGAGAGCCATGGGGGGGGAGGGGAGAGAGCACCTGATGCTCCCGTGGCCTCAGCACACTATGCACAGGGAGAACACATCTGCACACACATGCATACACTTTACACACACACATACCATGACACACATACTATACACACACATGCCAAAAGACAAAAAGAGGTGCTGTAACAGCTGCTTAGCATTGTCCAAATGGAGATACACAGGCCCAGAGGGGGCAGTGAATCAACCAGAAATGTCTGAAAAGATGGTGGTCCATAGAGGGAGGAGGGAACAGACAGGAGGTGGGAAGACTATTTTTATGCCTGGTACAATGGCAGGTAAAGGATCAACTTTTGGTCTGCTACAGATGTCCATCTATCTGTCCATTCCTTTCCTGGCAGTCTGAGCATTCTGCCCACTTTCCCAAGCCATAAACCTTTGCTGTGAGACCAGTTTGTCCTCTGACCCACTCCCCTTCATTTATTTAATAATCTGTGGGTGGCAAGTGCCCAAGGGTCCTTTGCAGAAGTATATACTACTTGGCCATCTGACCTTACTCTGGGCAAAGTTCCCACCAAGGGCTGTTAGATCACCATGCCAAATAGGGTCGTCAACCTATCCAGGGGCACCCCCAACAATTTGTCCTTCCATAGCGGCTCTTCCTGAGATGACCAGGAGCACTGGGGGGGGGGCGTAGCAGGCCTCAGAAAGGGACAGGGATTAAAGGAGACCCTTTGTTTCACATGTTTCACATTCACATGGTGCCTAGTCTGGGTTGGGATTGCCTGTGGTACTTGGCTGAAGGGGCAGGACAGAGAGTGGGTCTGCTTTGAGCCATCACCCTAGCCCTTTTTATTGGAAACAGGGTCTCATGTGGCCCAGGCTGGCCTTGAACTTGCTATGCAGTCAAGGATGGCCTTAAACTCCTGACCCTCCTTCCTCCGCCTTCCCAATTGATGGGATCACAGGCATGCGTCATCATGCCTGGCTCTCTACTCACTGTACACTATTCTTGTTATTCACCATTCTCAGGGAGTTAAATGACATCATAGAGGAAAACTCTGACCTTCTGGCTCCGAGGACTGAGGCAGAGCCACACCTCACTTTCATGCCACCTCCCATAGATACATGGAGCCATCTAGTCAACCTAAGGTCAAGACCTTCTAGATTTGGGGAAAGAACAAAGGGGTTCTGGTCTGGATGCCATAGCAGATTCCTACCTCCCACCCCCACCCCTGCCCACGGAGATCAGCTTTGTCTTGCAAAGTGGCATCATTACCTACAATCAACTTCCTCTGCCACTAGCCCGTTTGGGCTCACTTACATCTGAGGCTGTCTGGGGTAATTAAGTGACATTACGACTCCTCCCCCGCCAGAATGCAGTGTTCAAAGCCCTGGGCTCCCGTGTCCCTCGACCTGCCACTAGGGTACTAAGGCCCTGCCTGTCTAATGTGCTGCACAGTGATTGGGCCTAATTACTCCACAGACAGGCTTTTTTAGTGGCTGGTTTGGGCTGAAAGGTGGTGAGCAGATTCCTCGTCATTCTCCCCTAGCCCACCTGGTCTCAGCTTGGGTCTTCCCTCCCTCTTCATGGCCCAGCATGCCCTGCTTTGTTATTCCAGTGCACTGATAAGAAGGCAAGAGAATTTTCAAGAGAGTCAGAGATTGAGATATAGGACCTTCCAGAACTTTCTTTTATTTATTTTTGGTGTGTGTGTGTGTGTGTGTGTGTGTGTTTGTTTGTGTGTGGGCTCATGTATCTGTAGGTGTATATACACACTTGTGTGCCTGCATGTGGAGATCAGAAGTTGACTTTGTCTTCTTTGATGTCTACCGTTTTTTTTTTTTTAAGATAGGTTCTTGCTCTAGCCCAGGCTGACCTGGAACTCACTCTGTAGTCCCAGGCTGTTCTCAAACTCACAGCAATCCTCCAACCTCTGTCTCCCAAGTTCTGGGATTAAAGGCATGTGCCACCACACCTGGTCCTTCTTTTTCTTCCAGAATTTTCTAATGGCTTTATTCAACTAATAGGAACCCAGAGGATTGGGAGAAGGTTTAATGACTTGCCCAACATAACACACGACATAAGCACCATCATTCCTACCCAGCCAGGCTTGGAGAAGTGAGATAGATGAAGAAAAATTATATGCAGCCAGGCTCCATCTGGACCCAGTGAGAGAAAGAGGCAGGATTCCAGCCCATGGGGTGGTGCTGCCCACAGCTAAGGTGGGTCTTCCCACCTCAATTAACCTAATCAAGATAATCCCTCACAGGCATGGCCAGAGGCTAACCTAGTCTGCACAGTCCTTGGACATGCTCAGATCTTATTTGCAGGTGATTATAGGTCCTGTCAAGTTGACAATCAATATAAACCATCTCAGGAGTGACTACTTCCCATCACTGCCTTTAAACTCATGCCTGCAGGTCTCCTTTGTCTGTCTCTTGACATTTTCATGGATTCCATACTGTCAGTTGTAAACAGCGTCTCCTTTTAGTATTCGGGTTCACTTTCAGAGCCAGCCTGGTTTCTGATTCTAACTTTGGTCCTGCCCTCAGCTCAGGTGTGAGCCACGAATGGTGAGGGAGTTTGTTTGAGTTACCTTCTAGTTTCTAAACCCTCGAGGGCCAGGGCAGGGTACACGCAGGAGTGACTGAATACATGGAAGAAGGAATCGTTGACGCTCATGGTGATGGATGTTTCCTGGGTACTGTGGTCCCCACAGCTGATATCATGTATGCCAGGTTCTGAGAGATGGGTGTTTTGGTTCAAGCTGCTGCGACAGGTCCTTTGGAGGCTCCAGGTTCTTGGCCTATTTCCACAGGGCACCTCCCTCCTGGCTGGTCTTCCCCATCCTTGTTGTCTAAAGCCAAACCATTATTCACACAATTATTGAGTACCACTGTATACCAGGCCCTGTTCTAGGCCCTAAAGATGCAGCATTGAGGAAGGGGCCCCTCCCCCATCCAGTCCTGGAGTTCAACAGCATGCAGGTTGAGCAGGGCAGAGAGCAGGGACATCACTCAGAAGAGCAAGCCCCCAAGACCCATGCCCCAAGGAACTGGAGTGTTCCAGGTGTTCCGGAGAGTCACAGGACTTTTCTTCCGGATGTCCACTTGTGCTCTTTCAGAGCCTAGGAGCACCATGGCCAGGGACTGCAGGCAGACTGAAGAACTTGGGGCAGCCACACCTACTGTGGCTGGGACATTGTGCACCTATGGGATCGGCTCTGCAGTGACAGGATGAAGGACACAGTTCAAATTCAGCCCATGCCAGCACTCAGAGGGATAAACGGAAGCCCAGAGGGACCTGCCTGGTGCCCCTCGTGGAGTTTTTGTCTTTTGACACCCAAGCTAGTGTTCTTACAGCATTCCCAGACCTCCTTGGGGCCTGCAAACCTAAGCCCCTGCCTCAGAGTGGCCTTAATGCAGCCTCTGGAACTGTCCATTAAATACAGGTTCCTCTTCCTACCAGCTGCCGCCACCCATTGATTAATAACGACACAGTGAGATGGTGGCGTAAATTAATTTCTGAATTACACAACTTGGGAGATATTAACTTCTTGGCTCTGGGAAGTGAAGATATTCCCAATGAGCATGTTATCAAAGCTCTGCCCACTTCTGTTCATGCAAATGTGGATTCCTCCATTTCTCCCTGTCGGGTGAGGACTCCCCCTGTCCATCCCCCCACTTTTTGGTAGTGCAGCATCTGTTTTTCCAAAGAGATGGGGGGCTTGTGAAGGGGGGTGTGGGCTGCCTCTCTGTACCTTCCGCAGTAATCAAAAGATCCTGTGTGCTTACTGCAGCCAAATAATGTCCTTATTGGACGCTGTTAGGATACGGTTGCCGTGGAAACACCGGCTCTTGACCTGCCAGGTTTGGATGCTAAACCAGGAACACGCATTCTTCCGTAAACTGCTGGAGGCCTGGGATGCTGGGAGGAGAGGGGCAGAGATCAAAGACTGTGCAGGGGGTGTGGGGGGCCCTTCTATCACTCAGTGACTGCCTCCTCCAGAAAGCCCTCCAGGGTTGGCTCTGTCATGTTTCACCATTTTTTCCCCTTTTGGAAAAGTTGATATATTTCTCAGCTGGCCTGGCGCCCTCCCATACCAACCTCCTTCCTCTGCCTCCTGGACTATGCAATTTTTTATCCATGTGACTGGTAGGCAAGTCACCTAACCTTTCTGTGACCTGTTTCCTTACTTCCTAACAGTGAGATTATAGTCCCCCGTTGTGTGTGTGTGTGTGTGTGTGTGTGTGTGTGTGTGTGTGTGTGTGTGTGTGTGTGTTTGTGTGGATGGGCATATGGAGGTTCCTCAGGTATGCTGTCTATCTTTTTGAGACAGTGTCTATCATTGGTCCAGAGCTCAAAAGTTTCGAAGGAGCTGTACAGTGTTCCTGAGGTGTGACACCCAAAGTTGTGCTCTGACCTCCATGTACACATGCTGGCATGTGCATATGCGCCCACACCCACATGAACATGCATACACACACATAAAAATCTGAACATTGGATGAGGTACTTGCCACTCCACTCTGATTACCCAAGTTTGGATCCTAAGAGTCCACGTACAAGCTGGAAGCTGCCAGGGGTTCTGTCATCCCAGCATCCCTGATGCAAGAAGGGAAGGGAAACAGGAGAATATTCCAGATGCTCATGACCAGAGTTCTGAGCAACGGTGAGAGACCTGCCTTTCAGGAAGGTGAGGACCAACCTGAAGGTTGTTCTCTGATCTCCACACAAACATAAACACAAACACACACATACATTGCACACACCAAATAAATAAATAAATAAAAGCCTGAACACTGACTTCTACTTCACACCATTCACAAAACTTTTTTTTGCTCATAGATCTAAACGTAATATGCAAAACTGTATCAAAATGAGAAGAAATATTTTTTTAAATATTTCATTTATTCATTTTCAAGGAGAGAGAGAGAAAGAGAGAGAGAGCACACCAGGGCCACCACCTTGTGGGTCTGGCTCATGTGGGACCTGGGGAATTGAACCTGGGGCCTTAGGCACTTGGAGGCAAGTGCCTTAACCGCTGAGCCATCTCTCCAGCCTGAGAAGAAATATTTGTGATCATTGATTTGGCAAAGGTTTACTAGACTGGTCATGAAAAGCACAAATAATAAAAGAAAAATTTGATAAATTATAATTCATGAGTTTTAAACCTCTAAATTTGGAAAGAGAAAAAGAAAGTGAAAAGAATCATCGGGTTGGAGAAAGTACAGCTGATGAGAGGCCCTGGAGACAGAATATGTAAGGAAACTTCACTGTGGAATAAGATGAAACTAAAGACTTCAGTTTTTAAAAATGGACAATATACTGGGACATTCACCAGAGAAGATACGAGGAGGACAAATATATACTTGAAAGATTTCAGCCGGCTGTGGTGGGACACACCTGTCATCCCAACCCAACGAGGCAGAGGCAAGAGGATTACAAGTTCAAGGCCAGCTTGGACCACAAAGAGTTCCAGGCCAGCCGACATGTAGACCCTGTCTCAAAAGGCAAAAATAAATAAATTAATTAATTAATTAATTAATTAATTAATTAATTAATTAATTAATTAATTAAAGAGAAGTTCATTACTGTTTGGAATGTAAATTAGACCACAATGAAATAGGAATAAACACTTGTTCAAACGTTACAATGACAAACACAAGAGCCGGAGGTGACAGTAACTGGAGACACCTTGTAGGCCTAATTGGGAGGCAGAAAGGTACAAATACTTTAGAAAATGATGTGACCATTTAAAAATGTCAAAAATAATGTGAATAAGCTAGCATTCCCACTCCTAGATATTTACCCAAAGTTTTAAAAATTTGTTTCTAGATCGTTCAGATAAATTTTTTTGACAGGGTCTCATGTAGCCCAGGCTGCCTTGAACTCCCTATGTTACCCCAGGAGGATGACCTTGAACTCCTGCTTCTACATCTGGTATTACAAGCTTCAGCACCATGCCAGGTTGCAGAGGAATTCTTATATCAGCTTTTTTAAAAAAATGTATGCACCTGGTGTGGTGGTCCACACTTTTAATCCCAGCACTTGGGAGGCAGAGGTAGGAGGATTGACATGAGTTTGAGGCCACCCTGAGACTAATAGTGAATTCCAGGCCAGCCTGGGCTAGAGTGAGACCCTTTCTCAAAAAACCAAACCAAAACCAAACCAAAACAAAAAACACATGTTGTGTGCACTCAAATGCACATGTGTGTGCATGAACTGTCTGCATATGTGTTCATGTGGAGTCAGAGTACGTCGGGTGTCCTTCTTCTTAGGCACTTGTCCATATATTTTGAGACAGTCTCTAAGTGGCCGGAAGCAGATAGACTCGTTGGCCACTGGGATTACAAGTGCATGTGCTACTATGCTTGTATTTAAAAAAATATCTATCTGTCTGTTTATCTATCTATCTATCTATCTATCTATCTATCTATCTATCTATCTATCTATCTATCTATCATCAATCATCTATCTATCTATCCTCTATCTATCTATCTATCTATCTATCTATCTATCTATCTATCTGTCTGTCTGTCTGTCTGTCTGTCTGTCTGTCTGTCTGTCTGCCTGCCTGTCTGTCTGAGAGAGAGAGAGAGAGAGAGAGAGAGAGAGAGAGAGAGAGAGAGAGAGAGAGAGAGAGAGAGAGCGCCAGGGCATAGTGCCACTGCAAATGAACTCCAGACACATGCACCACTTTTTGCACCTGGTTTTACACGGGTACTGGGGAATTGAACCTGAATCATTAGGCTTTGCAGGCAAGTACTTTAACAACTGAGCAATCTCCCAGACCCTTCATACTTGTATTTTAATGTGGGTTTTGGGGCTTGAACTCAGGCCTCGTGCTTGCAAGGCAAACACTTTACTGACTTTCCCAGCTCCTGAATTTTATATCAACTTTATTCCTAGTTGCTGAAACTGGAAGCAACAGGAGAGTGAGTCACCATGCTGGGCATATCTGTATAATGTGCACATTCATAGGACGACATACTATGCAGCAATATAAAGGAATAAACACCGAGCCACACCTTGTCAGTCCAGAAACCCACGTTGAACCAAGGGAGCCAAGCTCTGACGAGTACACATGTAAGCTTCTGTGTAGCTGCAATTCTAGAAGGACCAGGGACCAAAATGAAAAAATAGCATTTCAGTGTCACCCAGAGTAAGGTCAGAAGGATCGCAAAACTGCAGAGATACAAGGATGTTTGGAAATTGAGGAAAATACTCTGCTTTGTTTGTTTGAGATGGGCTTTCCTTGTGCAGAACAGCCTGGCCTTGAACTTGCAGTTTTTCTGCCTCCCCAGTGCTGAGGTTACAGGCATGCACCACCACACAAGGCTTCTTCCACATCTTGATTATGATTTTGACCTTGGCCACCCTCACGTGCTGTTTACTTACAAATAATCCTATAATCCTAGAACTTGGGAGGTGGAACAGGAGAATGGTGAGTTTAAGAGGGGCCTGGGCTACATAGAGAGACTCTGTCTCAACACCCTTCCTCCAAAGAAATAAAACCAAAAGGAACAAGGACCGTTCTGACTGAGTGGCATCTGGGATCAGAATCTGGGTAAATACTTTCAAAGATGTCCTCTTAGATGCTTCCCAGCTGAGAAAACAGACGCACAGAGTGGGTGTGGACACATAGCTGGGCCTGCAGAGCCAACGGGTAAGCTTCCTACCATACCCCAAGGCAGCCTTATCCTGGGCTTGCTAGCCTCTGGACCCAGACAGGAAGAGATGCTAGATTTTCACCTCTCTGTATTCCCAGGATGACGTCAGTGTTGGGCCATGGACCCCTGTGCCATCTCTGGATGATACTATCAATAAGGAAAATTGGGGATGGGAGGGGTCTCTGGTGGGAACTTGGGATGTGTGCTATGGTCCTGTGACTCAGTTTCCTCAACTTAACAATGGCATTTTTCTCCCCTCCCAGATCTACCCTAACTTGGACCCTATTGTCCTCTCCCCTTCTTCTCTCCCACAGGGGGCCTCCACCACCCTCTCATTCCCTTATGGAAGGGAGGTAAAGGAAGGGGAAGGATTCCTCTGAACCCAGTGTCTCAGCAATGCCCAGGGTTACAAGCCTGGGGGTCGACAGTGACAGGATGTGGCAGGACCTAGCCCAATGGCTGCCTGGTGACTGATTGGGTCACCTAGGGCTGGACTATTTTATTGGAGCCAGGCTCAAGAGGAAGGCCTGTCACGGGGTGATGGTCACACTGAGCTCTCAATCAGTGCTTGGATGTCTTTGATAGCATGCCAGATCTGCTTCTGCTTGGTCATATCTAGAGACAGGCAGCTCACTACCTCCAGGAGCAATCTGTTACAGGTGGGAGAGAATCGGTGGGTGTGTAGTTCTTCCTGACTGAGTCTGTCAGGGTCCCCGCAGAGAGCAAGCTGGTCTTTCAGGAAGGTTAATGAAGGGACTATTTTTAGGGATGTGGAAGGGTGTGTGTACCCTCAAAAGACAGATACTACTTGACTTCATACCACCAAGAATGCCAGATGGAGAGAAACGTTTGGAGTTTCTTTGCAAATAGGGAGATCCAGAGAGGTTCTAAGGAAGAGAGAGCTGTAGGGGAGATAGTGTTCAGCAAGGTTGCTGTCACTGTGTCCCCAAGAGTCTAGTAGGGAGGGACAGAGCCGGCAGGCTGGTTCTCAAGAGTTCATTGGTAGGCTGGACAGTGTCAGGGGACAGCAGGGACTGTGATGGCAGAGAAGCAGAGGGTAGTTGTGGGTGCTTCCAGGAGATGAAGAGATTGAATGACAGTGCCCACAGGGGTATTCAGTGCTCTCTGTGTGTGTGTGGTGTATACATGTTTATATATGTGTGGGTACACATGTGTGTGCCTGCAGAGGCCAGAAGTTAACATGGCATATCTCCCTAGACAGCTCTCTACCTCATTTACACGGTCTCTCACTGGAACCCAGACCTTGCTGATTCAGCCAGACGAGCTCGCCGCCTTGTGCGTGCTTGGTGGAGCAACAGTGACTGGTCACTGACCACAGAGGTCTTGAACATGGACCACAGGTTCCCACTTCTGTCCTTGGGGCCCTGGGCAAACCCGGTGGGTTGCCAGGAAGATCAGCACGTAGGAAGGATTGGGTGGGTGGGGCATGCTGGATTCACAGAGAGGTGACCAAAAACATTGGACTCAGGGGCCATGCAGGGAGGAGAAATAAACCGGCGGTGGTGGTGGTGGAGATTAGGAGGTCCTCTCCCTAAACCTCCTTCTCCAAAACCTCACCTGCCCTGCCTTGAGAGAGCAAGGTCTCGGGCCCTCTAGGGGAGAGAGAGAGACAGAGAGAGAGAGAGAGAGAGAGGGAGAGAGAGAGAGAGAGAGAGAGAGAGAGAGAGAGAGAGAGAGAGAGAGAGAGAGAGAGAGAGAGAGAGAGAGAGAGAGAGAGAGAGAGAGAGAGAGAGAGACAGAGAGACAGAGAGACAGAGAGACAGAGAGAGAGAGAGAAGAGGCATGTCTCCCTTCCCTCCTCCTTAGATCAGGACCCTCCCACACCACAGAAAAAAAGCAAGTGCTGCTGAGAACACTCACCCTGCTGTGTGGATCCTTTGGGTGCAGTGAAGGTGGAGGAGCCTGAGTCGGGGCTTAATTCCTGGCTTCTTCTCTGCCTTGCTGGGATGCTGGTGACACTTGTCCTCCCTGGGCTTCAATCCATCTACTGACACAGGAACAGTCAGCCAGGCCTTGAGGCTATGCTTCAGGCAGTCCCTTCCCGGGGCATTCCTTGCAGAGTGGGCCATGGGGTGATTCAAGGATGCAGGCTGGAAGGGTCTTGAGGAACCCTGGGTGCCAGGCAAGTGTGAGGGGAAAGGAGTAGTCACCCTCGAGTTACCAAGCGATCCTGCAGACTGGAGAGTTATAGCCTGCATTGTTACCTACCACACTTCCGTTTTCATTCAAAGTGTATCCTTGGAGCTGGGGAGAAGGCTCGGTCAGTAGTGCTCACCACAAAAGCATGAGGACTTGAGTTCAGATCCTCAGCACCCACAAAACCCCCACATAGTGGTGTGTGCCTGTAATCCCAGTGATGAGGAGGCAGAGACAGGAGGATCCCCCAAGACTCTGGCTGGCTAGTCTAGTCACAGGGGTTAGCTCCAGGCTCACTATAAGGTGGAGAACAACTGAGGCAGACCCCCAACTTTGACCTCTGGCTTGAATTCACCCTCTCTGCTGTGATTCTAGTCATTTCCTATGCGTCCCCAGCAGCACGTGGCGGAACGTAAGAAACTTGGAACTGGGTGAGTGATGGACTCAGGATGAAGCCACCTTTTCTACTGCTGGCTGTGTGGGCCTGGGTCAATCCCCCTGCCTCAGTTTCCCCATTATACATGATGTGCTGTGTCATCCCAGCATGGTGGGATTGCAAGCTGAGGGTTTGGCATGTTATCCAGCCTCCCTCCCGAGCAGCGTTCTTGTGTCCCCCTCAGGTCAGAACTCAGCAAAGGGGTGGAGGACTGACGTTTCCCACGTGGGCTGGGATGGAAGGTCATCCATGGCCTCCAAGGCCAATTTGCAAAAGCCACCCTCAGTACCAGTGAGCAGGAGAGGTGAACATTTGCTGTGTGTGAGTATATGCACGTAGCTTGGCCACATCCAGGGTGAAAGCCTTATTCTATATAGAAGGTGACAGGTAGCTGTGGGACAGATGGCCCTAGCAGAGGCCCTGACCTGTTCCTCCACCTCACCCTCTGCTGCAAGTAACAAAAACCCAAGGGATGGTTCTCTTCTCTGAGGCCTCCTTCTGCCGTGGTCAGCCAAGCTGGTTCCCAGGTAGGGGAGAGCCATGGCCCTCACTGGGCTTCAGGGTGAGTTGTACCCTGGCTTCCCACCCAAGTGAGCTTGCAGAAATCAGTTCTGTGTTCATTCTCTCCTCCCGCCACCTCCCCCTACCCTTCTCTGCCCTGCACACTGTGAGCTGAGTGTCACCCCAAGCTGGAGTGACCTCAATTCTAGGCTTCTGCCTCTCTCTTGGAGGTCCTCAATGGCTCGCTCTTCCCCAGGCCTTTCACTCAGTGTCCCTACTGCCTGAAAGTCCCTTCCTCCTCTCCAACTTCCTTTCCTTCACACCTACAAGTACCACTGTTCCTAAGAGCTTTTAACACCCCCCCCCCAGGCTGGACACTTCAGGTTGTCTACCTTATGTCCTTCCTGCCTGTATTCTTCTCTTTAAACTCTTATGTATTTATTTGCAAGGAGAGAGAGAGAAGGATAGAGATAGAGAGAGAAGAAAGAGAGTGGGTACACCAGGGCCTCCAGTCACTGCAAACGAACTCCAGATGCATGTGCCACTATGCATCTTCTGACTTTATGTGAGTACTGGGGACTCGAACTTGGGTCGCTAGGCTTTGCAGGCAAGTGCCTTAATGGCTGAGCCATCTCTTCAGCCCCTGCCTGTGTTCTTTAGCACCCACAAGGCTCCCTCCCAGCTCAGCCCAGCTGGGATTCCTCTTCCGGGTCCCTGGGTATCTTTCAAAGGGGTGGTCCAGGCCCAGCTCCTCCAGAAAGCCTTTGGGGTTTGTCTTTCTCACTTAAGCAGCCCGAGGGTCTCACACTCACAGAGATCATCTCTTCTGACCCTCCCTTGACACATGAGGACCAGAGAGGGAAGGTGCATTGCCAAAGTCACATGACCTGCAGGCTGGGGACAAAGATACATTTAAAAAAATGTATCTTTTTTTGAGTTCAAAATTTTAAATCATTTTTGACAACAAAGAAAAAGAAAATGAATGCGCTCAGGAAACGTGACAGCAGACATCAGAACCCTTTGAAGAAAAGCATCCCTCCAACCCCCAGGATGCAATTTGAAATGGGTGCAAAGATTTATGTCCAAGGATATTCATGCCCGCCTTCTTTATGAAGGCAAAGACCTGGAAATAGCTCAAAGGTCCAACAGTGAGATTGGTTAAAAAATTATGGGACATCCATGTGATGGAATACCATACAGCCATTAAAAATGATGGCCCAGTAAAAGAATATTTAACGATACAAGGAAATGTTCACAAGATATTAAAGAAAAAAATAGGAGGCTACAAACAGCATGGTCTGTATGCCTATGACTTTGCTACATCATTGATTAAAATAGGAGAGTCCAAGGCCTCTGAGGTTATTTATGACACCTGTTCGCTGCCTCGGAGACATTGTTCTCATTAATTCCTATTTCCATTTGGCTCAGTCTAAAGCATGGAATTTTAATGTCTGGAGGCCTGAACTGGAGTCTGCGTCTCTTGTGAGCTCGCGATCCTTGGAGCTGTGGGCCTCACTTTCCCTCATCTGTGAGATGGGCCTTGGGGCCCTCTGCCGGAGTGACGCTGATGGGTATCCAATTTTGTGTAAATGGTGTTTAAGGATTGTGTGTGCGCTTGTGTGTGCAAGTGTGCACGTATGCAGAAGGCCTTGGTTCTGTATAGAGAGACAGTGTACAGACGCTGAGAATGGTGTTTATATCCTGATTAACTGGACTGCATTTGGGCCCCATGAAGTGGGACTCCACTCTGTCACCCTGCAGTTAGGCCAGGGGCAGTGCCTTGCCCCTGCCCAAGGGTGACCTCAGGTCTGCCCTGTCACCCTCTGGCCATCTGCTATCATCACTGCAGGAGAGAGACCCATTCCTAGTGTCCCCCTGCCCCCTGCCCCTGCAGGAGCAAGGAGTGACCTCTGCTCCATGCACAGGGCCCATCAGGAGTGGCTCTTAGGCCAGAGTCTAGCAAGAGGCCAAGATCCCGCCTAAGCGCCCTTCTCTGGGGAACACTTGGGGAGGTGCTGGTCTGGAGGTCTTTGCCTGACCTCTGCGGGGCCTTGGACCAGACGTGAGTACCGCCCTCTCCTCCTGTTTTCCTCTTGGTGAGCTGGGTTCATCAGTGCCCCCTTCTGTCATTGGCCCTCCTGGTAGGGAGAGGGTTGAACAACTTTAACCCTCTCCACATGGAGAGGAAAGAACCCTCGCTGGCTGAGGGAAGTAGCCCCCTGGGAGTCATGTAGTCCTAAAACCAGGACAAGACCCCAGGCCTGATTTTCCCCACAGGTCCTCTCCACCTACCTGCCTCTCCAGACCAGCAGGCCACTGAGCCAGAAAGGTGGGCTTTGGGACACTTAGGGAGAAACCTGGGCACTCGGGCTTTCTTTCTATTATTATTCTCTTGCTGTACCCAGTTTGTATGTTTTATTCTGCACAAGGTATGAGCTACATAGAAGCTGAATCCCCTCCCTTCCTCCTTCCCTTCCTTCCTCTATCTCTTCCTTCCTTCTTCCCTTCTTCCCCTATTCCCTCCCCTTCTTCCTCCCTCTCTCCCTCCATCCATTCTTCTCTTCCTCCCTCCCTTCTTCCCTTTCCTTCTTTCCTCTATACCTTCCTTCCTTCCTTCTTCCCTCCCTCTCTTCCTCCATTCCTGCTTACATAGAGGCTGGGTTCTCTTCTCTTTCTCTCCCTCTCTCCTTCCTTCCCTCCTCCTCCTTTTTTCTTTCTTTTGTAGGTGGATGGACAGATGAATCTTCCAGGTGCACAGGAAGGAGCAAAGAGAGGGTCCCTTTGTGATGAAGGCTGACATGGAAGCTGCTACATAGCATCGTCACCTCAGGGCCCTTTGCTGAGGGTGCACCCACTGTCTTAGCTACTGTCCCCAGGCCCTATGCTTACAACAGGGGAGACTTCCCTGGGGGAGCCATAACTGCTACTGATGGACAGTTGGACACCCAGAAGGTGACAGCCCCGTGACTCAGAGACAGATGCCTCTTCTGTGCCACGCCTGCCTCAGACAGGACAACTTTGCTGTACCATCGTTTCCGATCCCTGCATCTCCTCCCTCCCCCGAGAATTTCCTGTACACGTGTTCCCTTGGTACATCTTGTGACCTAAATCCTTGCCTCAGGCTCTGCCTGGGACATGAGACAGACGGGGACCTTGACGTGCCTTTTCTAAAGATATCTCACGAATGTTTCACGTGTAACTTCTGTGCTCAAATAGATCAGCTTCCAAGCGTACTATTTTTAGAGAAAGAAAATAACTTGAACACACCAGAAAGCCTACTACAGACTGGATTAAAAGAAAGACCTAGAAATGATACTCTTTCTTCTGTGTGTGTGGGCACAAGCATTCCATGAAGTGCATGTGGAGGTCAGAGGACAACCTCAGAGTGCCGCTTTTCTCATTCTCCTTCTAGGGCCTTCTCTGTTGTTTAGCTGCAAGGAGGACCAGTCTTGCTGGCCCAGAAGCTTCAGGACTCTCTTGGTTCCATCTCCCATTGAAGCCGAAGCTTTGGGATTACAGATGCTTAGGCTACTGCGATGGTTAGGTTTTGTTGTCAACTTGATCTTTTAAATTATCTTGGGTAGCTCTCTGAGGATGTTCACAGGAAGGCAGCCTCTCAGTAGGGGGCAGGATGTAAGGAAGCTCAAAGGAGCTAGAAGTAAACATCCTTTCCTGTATGGGCAGTGCAGGAAGGAAATTCCAGAGACTCAGGAAGCCATTAAGTCTGGGGAGGGGTTGCAAGACTCCATCCTAAGACTATATAAAGGGGAAGAAATTCTCTCCTGGTCTCCCTGCCTGTTGGCTGCTGGTGCTTGTTCATGACTTGCACTTGCATCCTGCTCTCCTACCCTTCCTGGACATCAGAACCCAGTTTCCTAGGCCTCACATTGTGGACTGAAGAGCAGCTGCTCCCCAGGGAGCCACCAGACCTTCAGGGCTGGATTGGGACTGCTGAGACCCCCAACCACGTGGACTGAACAGCTACTGGTTCCTTCACCTGTGGGCCTGCAGACAGCTATTGTTGGACTGTCGTAAGCTACCCCAATAAATTCCCTTTTACTACAATCCATTCTGTCAACTGTTTCCTCAAGAGAACCCTGACTAATACAGCTACTTTGGGTCCAGCTTCATATCGGTGCTGGGGCTTGAATTTGGGTCAGCAGGCTTGCCGACAAAGTTCCTTTACCCACTGAGCCTTCTCCTGAGCCCAAGAAACAGTGCCCTTGAACAGGTGAGCGTTCATTCCCGACAGAGGCCTTTAGCCACAAAGACTAGGTTTGAAATCACACAAAACTGCAGCATGGCGTGCCTACTTCTCAGGGTGTTCTTATTCTATAGTTCACTGAGCAACTTCTATATGCCAGGCTCTGTCCTGGGCACTGGGTTAAACGGGGAGGTGGGGGGGGGAGACCCACAGAGTTCCTGCTCACAGAACAAGAGAATGTGTAGTCCCAGGATGAGGACCTTCAGAAAATGGGGCACACTCTTAGGAAATGCTGGGGGAGGATTGAAGAGCGGGAGCAAGGAAACCCAGTAAGGGTGATATGGTCAGGTCATCTGAGGCCACCCTGGGGACTGTCCCCATCCCATCCTGAGAGCACAAAGGGCAGCACCACACACCTGGGGAGGGTGATGATGTAGGAGAGACATCTGGTGGTAATTGAGGCCACCTGGTACAGGCACTTAGGCAAGAACACAAACCTTGACCTCTCTCTGCCATGCCCTGTCCTCCTGGAGTAGGGGACTGACTCCAGTGCCAGGTCACTGTTGATTTGCTAGTTTTTGTTTCTGACATTCCCTGGGATATATGTTCCTAAGCCTGGATTCTATCCTGCTGTGTGTCCTTTAAATTTCCAAGGCCTTCTGGAAGATTCTATTCATTTTATCATTATTATTATTATTATTATTATTATTATTATTTTGTGGGGCTGGGGCTGGAGCTTAAACCTAGGGCCTTGCACATGTGAGGCAAGCATTTTACCACTGAGCTACATCTCCACTTCTATTCCCTTCAATTAATTAGAGCTGATTTCTGTTGCTTACCACAAGAAATTCCACAAGACTCAATATTGCTATCATTCCCTTAACAAACACGAACGCCGAGGCTCCAGGTCAGATCTCATTGCTGCAGCTGAGTGGGGGTGCCACAGTCGTGTGCAAAGCCCACACATCACGGATCATGACCTGGCTAAGGTGCAGTGGCCATCCGGTCCCAGGAAGGCCTGGAGCTTACAGATGCTCCTAGGCTGTGCTGGCCCTCACTTGTCTCTGTGTCCAGGGGCCACTGTTGCAAGCTGCCTGTCACTATGCTTAGCAGCAGTGAAGAGACGTCCTGGAAAGTGGCACATGGCCTTCCTGCTCTGGAACCAAGACTGAGCAGGGCTTGGTGGGGGAGGTGACTTAGGCAGCCCAACTATAAAAATCCAGAGAGGCCACAAGGGTCTTGGATGGGATAAGAACTGGAAACCATCCATGACCCAGAAGCAGAAGCTTGTGAGTGTGGGAACCCACAGGCAGAAGGGCCTTCAATGGGCCCAGGCCACCAGCCACAGAGCAGGCCACTGTGGTCTGCAGTATGAGGCCACATGCCTGCTTTTCCCACCTCATTGTCCCCTAGGCTTAGAGCTCTGGAATTCCCCATGGGAGCATTCCCAGCCTTACTTAGTCTCCCAGCCTCCCTGTGTGTCCCTGACACGCCCCATCAATCACTTGGTAAAAATCTCTGGGTTTCTCAAATAAGCAATAGGTGCTTTTTTGAAAATTACCTAAGTTACAATCCAATTACACAATAATTACATTGAGATGGCTTTATAACTAGGGCATTAATTAACTTTGATGGCTCCTATACATCACTTGAAGGACAATGTGTGGAGAGGGTAGGTAGAGTCCAGGAGCTGGGGGAGGCCCAAGAAAAATGAGCGAGGCCCCTAGACCACTCCAATAACCCCAAAGAGTCTCCAGCCGGGGTAGAATCATCAGGATCAGAACTTGTCCCCTCTATCCTGTGCATGAAGCCCTATCCTGAGGGTCAAGAAATGTACTATAAAAAGCCTCTTCCCTTAAGGCAGCAAAGATGAGTGTAGGTGGGAGGGGGGGCCAAGGTGTTTGACTTCCCTGAGCTTCAGCCTTGACATTGGGAAAGGCAGAAGCAGCCTGCTTATATGACATGGGAGGCAGACACAAACCCCTGGCCCAGTGCCAATGGTAGAAATCAAAGTGTGCACCTCAGATGTGAGCCATATGCATGGCTTCATATATATATGTATATATATATATACATATATATATGAGAGAGAGAATGAGAATGATATGTGTATGGGTGCACCAGGACCTCTTGCTGCTGCAAATGAATTCAGACACATGCATCACTTTGTGCATCTGGCTTTACTTGAATGCTGGGGAATTAAACCCCAGGATGGCAGGCTTTGCAAACAAGCACCTTTAACTACTAAGCCAGTCTGTGTTTATAATTTTTAAAAACTATTTTTATTCATATATTTGTGTGTATTTGTGTGTGTGTGTGTGTGTGTGTGTGCATGTGTAGGTGCTCAGACCTCTTGCTATTGCAAACCAATGCCAGATATATGTGTTACTTTATGTGTCTGGCTTTATGTGGGTAGTGAGGAACTGAACTCAGGCTGATAGGCTTTGAAAGCATGCACCTTTAACCACTGAGCTATTTCCCCATCACCAAGTTTTATTTACTAGTGGCTCCATTAAAAAGATAAAAAATTAGATAAAATTAATTTTAATAATATGTTTTATTTAATTTAGGGTATGCAAAAATGACCTGTGGGGCTGGGGAGACACCTCAGTGATGAAAACTCCTACTATGCTAGACTTGAGCTTGAATCCATGTAAAGCCAGACACACAGTGGTACATGTAGCCATAATCCTGATGTGCCAACGGCAATGAGAGGCAGAGCCAGGAGACTCTGGTAGTGTAGGCCAGCCAGTCTGCCTTTCCACTGGGAAACAATAAGAGTGACCCTGTCACAAGAGGTGGGAGATTGTCCTCTGACCTCCACACGTCCTCCATGGCATGCAGGCATTCTAACACACACACACACACACACACACACACACACACACACACACAAATAATTCAAACAATGACTTGTGATGACAGGAATCATGTGGTCATCTTAATATACACAGAAAAAGCCTTTGACAAAGTTCAACATCCTTCATAATAAAAGTCCTAAAGAAATCAGGTTAGAAGGAACATATCTCAACATAATAAAAGTCATATACAAGAAACCTGTAGCCACCATTATACTAGGTGGGAGAAACCAGAAAGCATATCCAGTAATTAGGAATGAGACAAAGGTTCCCACTTTTTCCACTCTTGTTCAACATAGTACTTGAAGTCCTAGCTACAGCAATAAGACAAGAGAAAGAAGTTAAAAGGATATAAATAGGAAAGGAATAAGTCAAAGTATCCCTATATGTAGTTGAAGTGAGCACTGCATATATAGAAACAGTCACCATCTTCGTGTGTTACGTGTGTTCGTGGGTGGGCCATTGCGTGTGTGGAAGTCAGAAGACAAATATGTGTGGACATGGGTCCTCACCTTCCAGGATTCTCCACTGTTAAGACTAGGCTAACTGGCTTGCAAGCTTGGGTGGGATTTTCCTTTCTCTTTCCTTCTTGCCCTAGATGGGCTAGAATTATAGATGCTAGACCCTAACTTTTATGTGGGTTCTGGGGATCTGATCTCAGACACTCATTTGCTCCGCAAGCTATTTAGCCAGGCCTGAAAACATCAGTATCTTAACTTGGCGCCTTCAAGAGAGGCTGTGGCTTTGATAGTCAATAGGGGGTCTTTGTGGCTCAAATTCTCCTCTAGTCTTTATGATCCTGCAAGCTTTTCCTTCAGCTGGGCCAAGAGCCCCCTTGTACTTCAGGTAAAATTAGTCAAAGTGCCTTGGGAGAAGCAAAAGACCACATCCGGCCTTCGGACAAGTAAAGATATTGTCTCCTAGCCGCCATGTGCTTTCAATGGACTTGCGAACTAAAGCAAAACCTACTTGCTTGTGGAGTAGGGACAGTCTAGTTTCCTTACCTGGACCTCTGGCTGGAGCCAGCTCACCCCTGTGCATGAGAGCTGGTTGTCAGAAATTAAGTGATGAGTGCCAGGACACATTAGAGCTGGAAACGGGCCTCTCGGGGAATATTCATGTTATGGAAATCAACAAAGCAAGGACCCACCCCTCCCTCCTCCCAGAGAATGGGCTGTTATGCCTCCCGCAGCACACCAGTACTAAAGGCCCGCACGATCCGGCAATCCATGATGAGAGGCCAAGAAGAAGGTCCCACTTCTAATCCCAGAACTCTTTGTGGGCTGCCTGGTTTCATTTGCTCTCCTCCTGATTTCTTCCCATTTCAGAAGCTAGCTCCCTGTGCTCTGGGGTCAGAAGATTTAATGTAAAACATGATATTTACATGCAGGTTTGGAATTTTCTAGTGTCTGGCTGGGTACCCTGGCATCGGGTCTCTGGATGTCCACATTGCCTGAGTGGGACAGTGTGTGTTGGCAGGCCAGCTCCTCAAACCCATGAGGCTGGGCCAGTTTTCCTGTCTGCTATTCAAAGCCCAGGTGGCAAAGGACAGCAGCTACCACCCACCCACCTCTCCACTTAGACCCAGGCCTAAGAGAAGGTAGCATCTCTCTCTCTCTCTCTCTTTCTCTCTCTCTCTCTCTCTCTCTCAAAAAGGTAATTACTCTTAGCAAGTACCCTGGGATATCCTTTTGGGTACAGCACCACAGTAACTAAAAGATGAAGCATTTTTCCAGGGATCCTTAATTCTGTGCTCATTGTATCTCACGTGCAATATGGGGACCCTGTACATTGTCATCCAAAAAGAGAAGAATTTTCAGATTGGCAGACCAGTATACTTCTTTCATCAGGGCAATGGAAGCATACTAGATCCTTCTCAGACGCAGATGGGTGAGAACTTGACTAACTCACTCAAGGTCAAGGTCACATACCTGCAGGCAGGACAGATGCTCTTTCAGACTTTAAGGGGGGACAGTGTCCTTGGGGTGATTACAGGCAGGTTGTGCATGGACCCTGGATCCAAAGACCCTCTGCTCTCACTAATGGGGCACTTTGCCCGAAGTAGCACCCATCATCGTATAGACTTTCCTGAGAGCCAGTTCTAAAAAGATGAAGGCTCTGAGGGAACTTGATGAGGATAACGGTCATAGTCAAGGTGGGCATAGCAGACCCGGTGGTCGCTGACTCTGTGTCTTCTCCGAATCACAACCTGAATCATGCAGAGTCTGGCATCCAAACATGGCAGCCCAACTTTGGAATGTTTCTTGGCCACACCAAGGTTGTGGCAGGATGGGGCTAGAGAAGCCTTCCTCTCCCCTCCCATCTCAGGCCCAATAGAGGCGACATCACTGCACCTGGCGGGTTCACCTGATTTGCAACACAGGAATTGGCTCCAGGAAGCAGCCTCTCCCAGGCGATCATTTGCCTCCTGCTTTGGGCTGGGTGAGGGGGGACATCCTTCCAGTGGCCAGGAACTGAGCAAACCTGTCAGGCTACTCTGTACCCAGCCAGATTTAGAACCAAGGCCTTGTCATTCATGGAGTGACCACATCCACCAGGTGTCCCTCCAGGAAGCCTTCCAGAAGATTCTAGTCTCAAAGCCTTGATATTGTCTGGCTAGAGGCTCCCTTGCCTGCTGGAGGGTGAGGCCTTGTTCAATTTTCCTGGTGCAGAGAAGTCTCTTAGCAGATTATGGAAACAGATAGGAAGAGCACACAAGCCCAGGACTTGGTGTGAGACAGACCTGGGAGATGGTGCCTTCCATTATAGGTTCCGTAGGGAACACTTATTGCATGCAAGACTCGGTCTTAGGACACCAGGAGTGTTAACTCAGTTGATCCTGACACCAGCCCTAGAGCAGTGGGTACTACTACTTCCCCCAAGGCACAGAAAAGTTAAGTACTAGGCTGGAGAGATAGCTCAGCGGTTAAGGCACTTGCCTGCAATGCCTAACGACCTGGGTTCGATTCCCCAGTACCTGCATAAAGCCAGATACACCAAGTGGTGGATGCATCTGGAGTTCATTTGCAGTGGCTAGAGACCCTCGAGTGCCCATTCTCTCTCTTTCTCCTTGCAAATAAATAGAATATTTTTTAAAAAGAAAGTTAAGTACCTTGTCACCTCACATAATGTGAGAGAATATTGTGACTCAGACACTTTGTATTTGTAATCTGACTTTGACATCTGTGCCTCAGTTTCCCCTCAAGTCAAATAGAAGGACTAACAGTCCCTCACTTGTTCCCAGGAGGTCGGTCTGCCCCTCCCAGGGTTTCTGAGATCAGAGAGGATAATGGGAATAGATGCTCTCTGTAAATCGCAGGATCCTGTACAAATGTCAGGCATTAGTATGTGTTGACTCCAAGGCCCTCTCACACAGCCCCTCTGGTCTTTAGAAGGTGTGGTTCCTCCAAAGGCCAATCCTTTGGGATGAAAACTGGCATTTCCTAATCCCCTCCAAGCACAGAGGCAATTTGATGTCCACAAAAGACTTCTTAGGAGAATTCGATGACCTGATTAAAAGCCAAGTTGTGGGGGCAGGTGTCTATCTCTCAAAAAACACTGGCCAGAGCCCTGACTTCAGTCAATCTGTCCCAAAGGGGATCTCTTTCCTTCTTCATTCTTGGAACCATATTTTTAAAATTACTAAATAATGGATAGATTCGAAAATGTCAACTGATATAAACATGAAAATTAAAATGTCATGTAAAATCCTGCCACCCAGAGAGAATTGTTCTAAGTTGGGGTAAAGTTTCTGGGCTACATAACAGGAAGTGCCTGATCATGGCCTCATTGCCCAACCACGTACAGAGTCCTGACCAAGGAAGCTTGTATAATGGCCAAGTCTGGCCTGGTGGCACAGGCCTGTGATCCTAGCCCCTTGAGAGGCTGAAGCAGGAGGATTACAAGTTCAAGGCCAACTTGGGCAACTTTGACCCTGTATCAAAATCAAAAGCCAGAAAAAGTGCTGGGGATATAGTTCAGAGGTACATTAATTGCCTCACATGTATAAGGACCTAGATTCAATTCCCAGCACTGGACCAAAACAGAACGAAGTGAAACCTGGGGCTGGGGAGATGGCCCAGTGGTTAAAGGCACTTGCCTGCAAGCCTGCTGACCCTAATCAGTTTCCTAGAATGCATGTAAAGCTTGACAAAAAGTGACACACCCATCTACGATTCTAACATACCTATAGCAGTGGGAGGCAGACCCAGGAGAATCTGGAAGCTTGCAGGCCAGTTAACTGATACTCATGCAGTGGTCAATGATAGACACGCTGTCTCTGAAACAATGGTAGTAGGAGGGTACAGGTACCCTGAGACATGTCCTTTGACCTCCACATGAGCACCATGGCATGTGTGCCCATGCACCCTCCCACACACCATACCCTTCCACACAAATACATATCCACACACCATACACTCCACACAAATACACACAGACATCATACCCTTCCACACAAATACACACACACCATACATTTCCATACAAATACATATACACACACCCACCATACCCTTCCACACAAATACAGACACACACACATCATACACTTTCACACAAATACACACACATAAATAAAAATAATCTTGAAACATAACACATGCAACAGGCCATTTTGGTGGATACCAAACTCAATTTTAATTTTTTTAACATTTTCATGACTAAAATATGTTTCTGTAACATATCTTTTATAATTTTTAATTAATTTTATTTTCATAAAGCACGATAACTAATTCACAAAGTACAAAGGGGAACAGAATGGAAATAAATTCTCCTCCCACCCCTTCCTCACCTCTCTCCTCCAGAGAACCCACAGTGGCTGTCTCTTCCTTGAGACTTTCAAAAATACTCTGAAGATGGGACCAGGGCAGTCAGTCCCCTGCGTGGCCTAGTAGGGTCACAGATTTTGGAGGCACTGGGATCATTTGAGTGATCCTAGATTTCTGGGCAGTCGGGCATTTATTAATAACATTCGATGGGCATTTAGATAAACCTCCCGTATGCCTTTCTTCCCATATTCAGTGCTAGGATCCCAGGGTCAATCATAAGCACATTTTAAAGTTCAGATCTCAAGCCTGGTATTATGATGGCACATGTCTATAATCCTAGTATTAGCCGGGCATGGTGGTGCATGCCTTTAATCCCAGCACTCGGGAGGCAGAGCTAGGAGGATCGCCATGAGTTCAAGGCCACCCTGAGACTACATAGTGAATTCCAGGTCAGCCTGGACTAGAGCAAGACTCTACCTCAAAAAACCAAAAAAAAAAAAAAAATAATAATAATCCTAGTATTTGGGAGGCTGAGCCAGGAGGATGACCATAAATTCAGAGCCAGCCTGGGGCTACATACACACAAAACAAAACACCAAAACAATGACACAGATCTCACTGTGTCTGTGATCATGCTTATAGAGTATCAAGCCAAGTACTTGGCCTTCAGTACATTGTAGCCATTCCCCATTCATCCATTGATACCCATATCTGGAGCGACAATGGTGTGCTAGGTACCTCAGGACCCTGCTGTGAACCACAGACACAAGTCTCTGTCCTCGGAGACTTTGTGGAGAAAGGAAGAAATTGTTGCTGCTGTTGTGAGATGGGTGGGGATGGCCCAGTGTCAGAACGAACGCTAGAGGTCACTTAGTTCAACCTCATTATGGGCCACAAGGGAAATCGAGGCCCAGGGACAAAGGGACTTGCCAAGGTCACAGAACCAGTCAATAGTAAAGATTGAATTAGAATTGAGGTCAATAAAGGCCAAGGGCATGAAGGCTATTTTTTTACAGGAAGGTGAGCTCATGTTATATACGAATGACATGATGAGACGCAGGCAGGTGGCAGTGATCAGCAAAGACCAGGAGATGGTCCTGTCCTAGAGGAGCTGTGAGGTAGGAGTCAGAAGGGAACAGAGACAGGGCTGGAGAGATGGCTCAGCGGTTAAGGCACTTGCCTCCAGTGCCTAAGGCCCCAGGTTCAATTCTCCAGGACCCACATAAGCCAGACCCACAAGGTGGTGGCCCTGCCCTCCCTCTCTCTGTATCTTTGCTTGAAAATGAATAAATAAAATATTTTTAAAGAAGAGAACAGAGACAGACTTTGGCTTCCCTGGATTTGAATGGCGCTGTCTCCCCATCAGCCATCCTATTTCTGGGGCCATAGAAGACCCAGAATCACCCAAGATGCCCCCCAGGGACCAGACCAACCAAACCCTCTGTGCCCAGGCCACTTTTCCCTGCTCACCTGCTCTGCCCCTCCATGCTTCTGATGGGCTTCTGGTATTTAGCACCATGGGAAGCCATTCCCGTGAGGGCCCTGTTCTTTCCCTTTTGAGGTGTTCAGACACACACGGCCTTCCTGGTCTGAGCATCCAAAGAGTGGAAGATAACCTGCTAAGTCCCGTGGCGCATCCTTCCCACCTCTAGGTGCTGAGGGGAGGGATGGCTGGACAGGTGCTCAGCAAGTATACTGATTCATAAAACCAATACTGATGGGTTACAGAGATGGCCCAGTGGTTAGGTGGGCTTCAGCACCAGCACGAGGGCCCAAGGGGGGCTGAAAGTACCTGAGTTCAAATCTTCAGATCCCATGTAAAACAGCTGGGGGTGGAACCACATGATGATGCATGTGTGTAATCCTAGCCCCTGGGAGGCGAGGCAGGAGGGCCGAGAGTTCTAGGCTAGCCCAGGTGACATAATGAGACCTTGTCTCCTCTGCCCCCACTTCTGCTACCTCCTGGTGACCATGAGCCCTTTTCATGCCCCATAGTGGGGAAAGCCTGTCCTACTCAGGATATGTTTGGGCCTGAAAGTCAGCTAGGTCGTGCATCAAAAGGGGAGTAGGCAGTCCCCAGTGGGGGCAGCCCCAGTCCTTCAAGCTGCAAGGTTGGCTGTCCTGTGTCCCCAGTCAGGGACCAAACCGAGGGAAAGACAACCTTGCCCCTGATCTTTCCCATGGGATGGAGTTTATGTAACAGCCTTGTCCCAAACCTCCCACTGACACCACCCCTCGACCTGGCTGGTCATTCATGCTTTATGTCAGCTCACAGCTCCGTCGTTCTTTTCTCTCTTCTGCCAAGAGCTTCCTTGTCAGGCACATCTATACTTCCCAGAAAGCACTGGGCTACTCAGGGAGACGAGGGGAGCTGGGCCACGGCTATGGTTAAGGCTGGGCTTGGTTGCTTACTGCCACCTGGAAGCCCATGGCTTGTCTGTGGACACTTCGGACAAGTGTCCACAGACCTTTGGATACCCCACCTTTGGAGCCCAACAGCTCAGTTATGTTTGCTGAATATTCGATGCCTCATTTATGATGCATGGACAGTGCGTGAGATACTGGGGATGCAGCCAAATGCCTTAGGGTCACCCTGGCTTTGGGGACACTGACATCTAGGAGACCACAAGGAACAGCAAGCTGGGGTTCTAGTATCCACTGAGGGTGGGGCTCAGGAGGCGTCCACTGGCCCTAAGAGTGATATGGACAGCCAGAAGCATGGTGTGGCCTAAGGCAAGTGTCCCATAGCTGAGGTTCTGTGTCTTTATCATCTGTCTTGAGCCTGAAGACCAGAGGGACATGTGACAGGCTGACTGAGGGGGTGTGTGGCACACGCCTCCCCTCCCTACTCTCGCTCCTGCTCTCTGAAGAAAGACTCTTAGACACCAAGAAAGCACTTGACTCTGAGCATATCAGCCTTAATCCTTCACATGATCCCCACCACTTCCTCTATACCTACTGGAGCCCCTCACCTGTGCTCAGGTAGGCCTGTGAGGCTCTCCCCATTGTCACTTGTCCCACACGTGCAGAAACAGAGAGGTTCACACACATGACTGAGGCCGCCCAGCTCATATAGGGCGTTAGCTAAGACATCAAATTCCCACTTCCGAGTCCCTTGCTCTATGTCCCAGCCCTGCTCCTCCAGTCTCATTGTAAGAGGCTACAGGACAGCATTCTCTCCTGAAGGAGCCGCTCGGTGGTCACCCAGACAGGACAAGGTCCCCCATTGTTCTCTTGAAAATTAAGTCGTCTCTCTGGTCCCCAGAAGTGTTTCTGGAGCTGTCTGATCAGAAGCCTTGGCCAGCCGGCAGCTGGAGGTTGGTTAATATTCATTGAATCTCTCCAGGGCGGCTCGGAACCGCCTTTTAATTGTCTCATCTCCATCTATTCCTTTATGGAGAAGGAGCAATCAGTTATCTCATTATAGATCAGGGCCCAGGGAGGGTCACTCCACTCCTCCACCCATGGAAGGAGGGGCCATGCAGGGGAGGAATGGCTGAGATACCAGCCCCTCCATCCTGACAGTCTGAGGAAGTCTGCCCTTGTCATTTGGGGTGCAAATATTCAGGAGCTTGGGAATGACATAGTTGGTGGCAACTGGGGGTCAAAAAGGTCAGATGAAGCCAGGCGTGGTGGCACACGCCTTTCATCCTGGCATTTAGGAGGCAGAGGTAGGAGGATCACCGAGTGTTCAAGGCCCCCCTGAGACTACATAGTGATTCAGGTCAGCCTGGGCTAGAGCAAGACACTACCTTGAAAACCAAAAACAAACAAACAAAAATACCATCAGAAGACACTCATGCATGGACCTCCCATTTCACTCTGCCACTGCTCCGGAGAGAATAAACACAAAGCTGGAATTTAGAGATTGTCTTGAGTCAACAACCATCCATCCATCCAACCATCCAGCTACCCATTCGTCCATCATCATCTACCCATCCAACTGTCTATGAACATATCATCTACCTGCCCACCTACACCAGCTACTTATTTTGCCTTTATGACCAAATGCTTGGCAGAAACAAGGTTGAAAAATGCTACATTGACTTCTGGGTTATGAGAGAGGGCGTGGCCAATGGAGCAGCTCACATCATGGTGGCCAGGAAGCAAGGGAAGGGAATTCCTGCCCTCAGCTACCTTTCTTCTTTGTCCCTTTTTGTTCATTCTGGAGTCCCTAGCCTGTGTGACAGTTCCAGTCACACTCAAGGTGAGTGTCCCCTGAACCTCAGTTAATCCTCTCTGGAAACACCCTCACAGATTCAACCAAAGGTGTGCCTCATCAGACACCCTGGTGATTCTCAATCCAGTCAAGCAGGAGAGGAAGATTATCCTTGAACCATCCAACCATTCACCCACCACCTGTCCATTAGGTCAGGGGAAATGGCAGGTGCCAAGCCTTTTACGTATTTCAAAGCAACGTCCTTTCTGTCGTGTGAGTACACGGTTTACTCCGCTTGATGAAGAAACTGAGGTAGAGATCGGAGCAGAGACTTGCTCAAGGACAGACAGGATGGACTCCTCGTAGAGTCTGGCACAAAGGCCTGTGCCAAAGGACCTGTGGAAGCCAAAATCCGGTCACTGAGGGAAGGAGCTCTGTCTGCTTGGAGGAAGTGGGCCTTTTCCTCTACAAAGACCCCAGTCCAGAAGACAGCTTTTCCAATTCCAGCCCAGCAGATGTCATTCCCAGTTTCAGAAAGAAGCTGTGTGTGCTGTTGGCTCGCCTGAGCTGAATCTCGGCTGGAGGAGTGTCCTGGAGAGATGTGGGCGGGAGCCTGGGCCATGATCAAGAGCCTGGTCCTTTACTGCGGGCCCAGTGCACCCTGGGAATATTAGTTACTTTTCTTGTCACTGTGACAAAATTGACAGGAACAACTGAAGGAAGGAGAGGTTTACTTTGGGGAAGCAGGGAAGTCCAATATAACAGTCAGCGCACACGGCAGCTCTGTCCACAGCAGCAGAAACATTCAGAGGAGGCTGAATGCATCGTGGTGGATCAGGATCGGAGAGCTGGGGCAGAGAGGTAGGTTATGCTATGACCCCACCAGCAGAGTGTGAGCCTTCCTGTTGACCCATACCCTCACCAACATGTGGTATTGTCAACTTTCCTCATGGGGCCAGTCTAATGATTTCTTCTTGTGGCTTTAATCTGAGGACTGTATTAGATACTTCCTCATTTTCATGATCAAATACCTGATAAGAATACAAGATACAGCTTGTCATGTCACAGAAGGTTTGGTGGCTGGTCTCATTCAGTCCACAGTGAGGAAGCAGAGAGCAATGAATGCTTGTGTTCAACTGGCTTTTTCCTGTTTGTCTAATCTACCCAGCTCGTGGAATGGTGTGACCCACAGTTAAGGTAGGTTTTTCCACTTCAATTAACCTAGTCTAGATAATGACTCACAGGTGTGCCCAGAGACTAACCTAATCTAATCTCTCATAGGCTCTTCCAAAGGTTCTTTTCTTAGGCCATTTTAGGCTTCATCAGGTTGACAACAATATAAACCATCACGAGGGTCCTTCTGGGGATCCAACCATCATGCTTTCTTGACTATAGGATCTTCTACAATGCAGACTGATGTATGAAGCCACCTAAGAGAAACTGAGTCAATGTTGGCTGAACACAGCCAGGGGACAGAGCTAGAATTTTCTGGAGATGGGTGCTTTTCTGACCTTGTAACTTCTCATCTGGCAAGCAAGCATCACTCATGTCCTGTGTGCTCCACCAGGCAGTTCTAATGGAAGGGTTCAGTGACCAAGCAGGAGAAACCCCCTTAGGGACCAGCTGCACTAGAGCTGGCCAGCAGGGGCTCAGCATGGGCCACACTGGCATCACTTCCTCTCTTGGTACTTCTAGGTGGTGTGGTGTCTCCAGGCAACGCGAGACTCTTGTCTGGCCAGGCAGTACAATGGCATCTCTGAAGGACTGCAAAGGCCAAGCCTGTCACTTCCATTTGAGCCACACTTCTGTAAAGCCCTTTGGGTCCAGGACAGGAGTGGACAGTTACCACCGTCAGTGCACAAATGTGGTCAGGATGTGTGCACACCATGTTCCTGTCACTACTCCGTTAGCTCTCCTGGGCGCTTGGGTCCCTGGGGCTCTGACGCTCTATCTGTCACTCCATTAAACTGTAAAGTCTCCCCAGATCCCATTACCCCTCTGCTGTTATTATTTATTCATCCACAGAGCCTCAGCCTGCTCATGGGCACTTACCTTGATGTCCTTGACAGGGGTCGGGGCCCCACTCAGAGCCTATTAATCACCAGCCCAGCCCGAGCTGTGTCCCTCAGGAGAGTGGAGATCATGTTGCTGACAGGAAGAGCCCATCAGCATTCCCTCTGCCCAGGAGAAATCAGCAGCCTGATGTCTTAAGAGCCCAGTGAGTTATCTGTGCAGGCAGGGAAAGCGAGGCTCGGAAGGGAGCACCTTGCTCAAGGCTCTCAGCACACTGAAGAACCACCCATGACTCTAGTATACGCACTGGGAGAGTTAACTCGGTTTCTAGGAACACGACTTTCTAGTTTGTTTCTGTTCTCTGATTGGATGCTCATAATGATCCCTTGGCTCAGAGACCCAAGCACCCAGAAGAGCTAACGGAGTGGTGACAGGAACACTATGTACATATCCTGACCACAGGATGTGGTCTGGCCAGAACAACAGGGGCTTTTAAAATTCTTTTAAAAATCTTGTATTTATTTATTTGCAAGGAGAGAGAGAGAGAGAGAGAGAGAGAGAGAGAGAGAGAGAGAGAACATACGAGGGCCTCTTGCAAACAAAGTCCAGATGCATGCACCACTTTGTGCATCTGGCTTTACATGGGGAATCGAACCCAGGATGTCAGGCTTTAAGCAAGTGCCTTTAACTGCCGAGCCATCTCGCCAGTCTTAACAACAGAGGCTTTCAATCAAATGGATAGATTGATGAATAGATTGTAGGTAGGTAAGTTGATAGACAGATGGATGGGTAGATGATAGAATGATAGATGAATAGAGGGTAGGAAAGGAGGTCAATAGATGGAAGCCGGGCATGGTGGTGCTCACCTTTAATCCCAGCACTTGGAAGGCAGAGGTAGGAAGATTATTATGAGTTCTAGGCCGGCCTGAGACTACGTAAATTCCAGGTCAGCCTGGGTTAGAGTGAGACCCTACCTCAAAAAAAAAACCAGCAAAAAAATTTTAAATAGATGAATGGATAAATGATACATGATAGATATGATAGATAGATGATAGATGGATAGATAATAGACAAGGTGATGGATAAATAGATAATAGGTAGATAGACAAAGGTGGTAGATAGATAGATGATAGATAGATGATAGATGGATGGGTAATAGACAAGGTGATGGATAGATAATAAAGAGTAGATAGACAGAGGTGGTAGATGATAGATAGATAGATGATAGATAGATGATAGATAGATAGGTAGATAGATAGATAGATGAGAGATAGATAGATAGATAGATAGATAGATAGATAGATAGATAGATAGATGGTCCAGAGCCAAAGATCGTTAACTCACTGAAGGAACAGGTGTGGGAGAAGGGGAAGCACTGTCCAGATGGCTCCAGGGACAACAGTAGGAGCACAGGTTGGAGTTACAGGGAGATGGACCCCAGCCCAGCTAATCGGATCATCCTTCCGGTCAGAGCCTGCCAGGACAGACCAGGCTGCCAGCCAGGGAAGGGGAGGAGCCCCCATCGGAGGAGTCATACAAGTGGACGCCAGCCAGCCATCTGCTGACATCAGTAGTTGATGCTTATGGGAAACTCACCCTGAAGTCTACTGGGTGGACTTCACTGGGCACAGGTGCCTTCCGGACTCATGCCACCCTCCCTCCCACCCCAGCTTGTGGGCATGCTTATTCCTTGGTCAGTAAGTGGCTGGCATACACAGGAGCACCTGGGCACATTTGGGAAAGGGATGCTCTTCCCACTGAAGCCACTGGCACTCCCCAACATGCTAGGGCACTCAGCCCCACCCACTCCCTTAGCACCTTAGGTTGTCAGCACAGGTCATGCTGTGCACAGCAGAGGGTGCAATCTAACTGGGAGAGGGTGGGAAACAGGAAGTGGATGGGAGTCCTTGGGTACCAATAATCTTGCTTTAAAGATAGTTTCCCTGCTCACGAGAAGAATCCTGGTGGTAGCAGCCAGTACTTCCCATGTCCTTCTGTGGACCCCAGATCACCTTGTGGCACCACACATCTACCCCAGGAAGGGACATTTTTCAGATGAGAGACCCAAGACTGTCTATGTCCCAAACTGGTTTCCAAGGGTGGAGTTAGGATTCAACACCAGTCAGAGGCAGTCATCTGAGCCCTGTAGCACCATCCCAGAAAAAGGGGGCTTGAGGCTGGGGAGATGACAGGACACAGAAGCCAGCCCCTGGGGTGGGGCTCTGGGACTGCTGGAGGACAGGGGGCCTGAGCCGGATTCCCAGGACCTCCGAGATCCAATGCAATCTCGAGTACCACCCTGGCATTAGCCTAACCAGCCTTGCCCCTAACAGCAGCTAGCTGTGTGAGCTTCGGCAAACCTCTTCACTTCTCTGAGCCCTGGCTTCCTTCCTAGAAAAACTGGGCTCACGATGTTTACCTTCTGGTTCCCTGTGAGGATGTGAGGTCAAATGAAGTGAAGGAACAACTTGACATCCATGGTGGGGGGAGAGGTAGCTCTCCTCTGAGGCCATAGGGTCTTTCTTCCTCACTGTCTTCTGAGATTCTCTAAGACTGGGCCTGCGTCCACATGGATCTTGGTGGCTATGCCTGGGGATGAGACAGGGAACATAACAAAGGCACATTTGGGTTTATTTTTCATACATCTGGGCCGCCTTTCTGAAGGCAGGTGGCCGGCCTGCCATGGGGCTGAGAACCTGGGATGCCAGCATGGTTTTAGAGATAGAGAGGTTTGTTGAAACTTTGCATCCTGGCTCCTGGTTGCAGAGACCCTGAGAAGATGGTCCTCAAGGCGAGGGCAGAGAGCTTCAGGGGCTCCTGCCATGGTCCAGGGCTCTGACATCAGGTTGGCTGTGGACTCCAGAACTCTCTTCCCCTCTCTGGGCTTAGCCTCTGGTCTGCTTGCTCATGGGAGGCTTGGGGAGGGTGATGAAGAGGCATACCTAGTATGCTCTCTGGAACTGGCTGAGGATGGGACCTACCATTTATAGGCATCTGGGGAGAGTTGAGCCTGCCTCCTCCTGTGCCTCAGGCCTGCTAGGAGTCCAGTCCCAGCCTCAGCTCCCCTGAGCCCCAACCTCTGTTCAGGTTGCTTCTCTCAGAGCTCATCCATAAACGAGGCCTCTGATCACCTGCCATGGGTCACTCTGTTATTACTAGATGATCTGTCTTCGCTTATATCTCCCAGGAAGAGTGTGAGCTCCCTGCATTTCCTGGGTAGAGTGTGAACTCCCTGGCTCTTCCAGGTAGAGTGTGAACTCCCTGGATCTCCCAGGTAGAATTCGAGCTCCCTGGATCTCTCAGGTAGAGTGTGAGCTCCCTGGGGTGAGGCCAGGGCAGAGGCTAGATGCTCTGAGCCCTGGTCTCAGTGCCAGTCTATCCTCTTGACAACCACAGGACACCGAATCTTGGTGTCATCATGTACTGGAAAGGATCACAGCTGGCTTCTCCTGGGACTCTCAGTACAGCCCTGTCCATCTGAAGAGAGGTGTGAGGTAGGGAGATCTCCTCAGGGAGATGAGCTACACCTTTAATACAGGCCAAGGAGGAGCCAGTGTGGCCAGGGTGGGCAGAGGGTGTTAACTAAAGCACTGCATCATGGAAGAATTCCAGGAAGATGCATGAGCAGGACAGGTAAGGTCACAGTCAGGTGTGTGTGGTACATAGGGAAGCAACTTGGAAAAGCAGTGTGTGTGGTACGCCACACTGGGACCTCAGACCAGCAAATGACCCCGTAAAGCAGCCTGTCCAGCCTGGAGGGGGGACAGTCAAACACTCCCCAACAGGTCAAGCTGTCCTAGGGTGTGAGGTGGGGGATCACTGTTTTTAAGTGAATGGAAACCTTCTTGTGACTATTTCCTCTGGGCTGGGCTCTGTACCCACTTCACATGTATTAATCCTGACCTTGGCCGACACTACTGGAATCCCAGTCCATGGGAGGGAAAACAAAGAACCAGACAGGTGAAGTGACTCACCCAAGGCTGCCCGGCAGCAGAGTGGGGCTTGAACCCCAACTCAGAGCCATCACTCAAGTGCTCTGTTCACCTGTGAATTCAGTCTGTGATTCCCCCAGCATTTCGGGTCTCCCTAGCCTCCCTTCTGCTGACCTCCAGTTTAACCCCGACAGACCGAACTGAGCTCCTAAATACTCAGGCAAGTCGAGGCAGATTCACCAGGGTTGCTGGAGACCCTTGTGGGTATACCCTGCTCTCTCTCCAGATGCCCAGAAGTCTCAGAACCAGGTGGGGAAAGGGGAGAATGAAGGAGCTATAGGGAAGGGAAGCAGAAGAAGAGTGTGTACAACAGCCCATGGCTGTTCCCCTCAGTGTGCAATTGGCCCATGTCTCCAGCTGGATCCGGGACTGATAATAACACAGGGACCCAGGAAGCAGGACTCTCCACGCTCCCAACTTTGGTCTTTCTTAGCTCAGCAATGTGTTTGCTATCTCAGGATTGCTGACATCTGCAGACTCAGAATTCAAGTAACGGAGGAGGAACTCCCAGCTGTCACCTTACTGTCCTGCTGGGAAAACTGAGGTTAAAAAAAGATCAAGTGAGAGCTGGAGAGATGGCTTAGTAGTTAAGGCACTTGCCTGTAAAGCCTAAGGACCCAGGTTCGATTCCCTAGTACCCACTTAAAGCCAGATGCACAAAGTGACATATGCATCTGGAGTTTATTTGCAGTGGCTAGATGCTCTGGAGTACCCATTCTCTCTCTCTCTCTCTCTCTCTCTCTCTCTCTCTCTCTCTCTCTCTCTCTCTTTCTCTATCTGCTTGCAAGTAAAAAATTTTTAAAAATCAAGTGAATTGCTAAGATCACCCCCCCCCCCAGGGCAGGCAACTGCTACAGAGCCAAGGCCCTGTCCTATAGGGACACGACTTCCATAGGTTATCGCTGTCTCTAGCCTTTCCTCAGTCCTGAGCTGTGAATAATGGCCAGAATTAGGGATTCATGGTGTTTGTTGTCCTGGTGGAGATAGCTCCCTCAGACCTCCCAGCTCCCAGCTGTGCTGGCCACAATCCCACCACTGCACCATAGCGACCCCTTCAATGCCAAGGGGACCATAAGGCGCAGGCCGAGAGCAGTGTCTGCTGCTGGCTCCTTCACTTAATCCCCAGCCTCTGCCTGGACCCCAGGACCTCACATGCCCTGGCTCTTGGGTTATGAAGCAAGATGGAATGTTCAAAGGTCACAGTGGCTGAAGACTCAGGAGCCTGGGCCACCAGTTGAGTTTCACCTATGCCAGCTGAGCCAGCCTTTCCCTCTCCTCCCACACCCTGCCCTCCTGTGCCTACAGAGCAGGTGGCTTAGCCCGGGCAGCCCCTGGCATTGTCCCCCTGGGTTCACCAGTAATTATGCATTAGGAGCTAATATTAATAAAGGCTCCAGGAACAAGGCTTTAATTCCAGATCTCACCACCAGATTATTGCACATGAGGGAAATATCAGGGCCCCAAACTCTCCGCATCCCTTGCCCTCCATCTCTAAGCAATCTGCTGCTTTTATTAATTCTGACTCCATTTTCCCATGTTGGGGAGTGAGGGAAGGAGGGAGGCAGGAAGGCACAGGATGGGACAGAGCATGACAGTTGAGACCAGCCTCTGGGATGTCTTTGACTTACTCCACCCACCTGCAGAGTCTCGGGAGCTCCTCAGCCATGTGTGCTGTCACAGTTCTGCCAGCCCAGCCCCACCTGCAGCCTCCAGAAATGGGGGCCCTCCACCTGCTCTTTTACTCTGCCTCCCCATTTCCCTCTCAGTCTCCCTCCTTTCCAGCTCTTCTTTCACCAGAACTCAATCGGAATTCCCTACACTCTTGGCCCCACCCTGGGGTGCCAACTCCTTGAGTGATATTGACTGACGCTCAGCACAGAGGAATTATTCTTTCAAACAATGAATCAAACAGGAAGGAATATTGGGGAATGATAGGAAATATTCATCAAGGGAAGTTTGTTTTCTAAATTATGGGGCAACCCTCACTAGAACACTCTAGACAAATGTGAGAAGATGAAATAATTTATAAGGTATATTGTGGAAAGGAAAACAACATCAAGGCATAGAATAGCTAACGGTACCTTTTTGTGTAGAAATACACACTCATTCTTGTGTATACATGGAACATGATCTGGTTCATGTTGCCATGGAGACAAGAGGAAGGCCATTCGTAGCATGCTTGGGATCGTGTCCACTGCATAGTTAAATGCTCAATGAATGATTGCTGTTATTATTTGACATCGGACCTCAGAGTTCTCTCCCATTCTCCCAGGATGTCTCTTAAAAACATTTGCATGGGAGACACTTGAAAACATTTCAGGTTATAAGAGAGAGGAGACCAGCATGGGTTTCAGGGGGACAGTGGGAGACATTAGGCTTGTTAAGCCCTTCAGGGACTCTGCCTGCAGCTCTGGATGGTAGCCACTGCTTATAGAGCCTCAGAAGACAGATACAGGAACCCGCCTTCAGCAAGGCTCATGTCAAATAAGCTGGAATCACCATAGATGGTTTCCTGGGGGAGGTGATCTCGTTACATCAGCCTGCAATTGTTTGGTTATTCACCATGGATATGGAGACACTCTAGTGTGTGCAAGCTTTAAGGTCCTTTGCAATCTCCCAGAGCTTGTGGGAATGCAGGTGCCCAGGTCCCAATTGCAGATATTCTATTAGACTGGAGTGAGACCCAGATTCAGCATTTGTAAGAGAGAAAACTGGAAAGAGTTCTGGTTTGTGATATACTGTGGTTTGAGTGAGATCTCCTCCATAGGCTCCATGTGTTTTGAATACTTAGTCCCCAGCTGGTGGCAGTTTGGGAACATTGTGAGGCCTTTGGGAGGTGGAGTGTTGCTGGAGGAGGTGTGTCATTGGGGGCAACCTTGAGGTGCGTTAGTTTAACTCATTGGGCATAGCTAGCTATTTTGTGACTCTCTGCTGCCTGGCTCCTCAAAACTATAAGCTGAACTGGGACATCTCTATCACACCTCCTGAGGCTCAGGGTCAATTGGGGAAGAGGTGAAGGAAAGACTGTAGGAGCCAAAGGAAGGGTAAGACTGCTTACAATGCAAACTTCCAGACTCAAAACGCCCTTGACTTTTCAGTACCTGATAATACCTACACATACTGGGAGGAAAAAGGTGATGTCATAGAAACAAGGGACTAATTGAGGGGGGGAAGAGAGATGAGGGAGGGTGGGGAGGGAATCATAATGGTTTATGGTCTATGATTATGGAAGCTCTCAATAAAAAGTTTTTAAGCTGAAATAAACCATTTCTTTCTATCAGCTGCTTCTGGTTGGGGGTTTTTGTTCCATCAATGGGAAGGTAACTGATGGGGGTAAGGTAGACATGCCTCACCTCTCCTCTCCTACCGAATGCAGCACGTGAAACCTGGACAGCATGCCCGGAGCAGCCAGCTCAAGGCTGAAACGTGAATGTAAAGAGACTATTGTAGACAGCCTTCTTGTTGCTTCGACAAAGAACCCAACTGTGACGGTTAATCTTATTTGTCAACTTGATCTATGTAATAATCCATAGTAATCTTGGGTGGGTCTCTGAGCTTGCCTGCAGGAAGGGTTGACAAGATCCTTTGGGGATTTTGGAGAAGGGAGGAGGTCCCTTCTCCAGAGTAAGCCCTTCCCCCCAGTGGGTGGGCCTTCCAAGGGGACTAAATATAAGGAAGTTTGAGGGGAAGGAAACCCTCTTCCTTCCTCCCCCAGCTACTGGTGCTTGTTCGTGACTTGCACTCACATCCTGCTCTCTTACCCTTCCTGGACATCGGAACCCAGTTTCCTAGGCCTCACATCGTGGACTGTCAGCCGCCGCTCCCCAGGGAGCCATCAGGCCTTCAGAGCTGGGTTGGGACTGCTGAGGCCTCCAGCCATGTGGACTGAACAGCTACTGGTTCCTTCACCTGTGGGCCTATAGACTACTATTGTTGAACTGTCATAAGCTACCCCAATAAATTCTCTTTTATTATAATCCATTCTATCAACTCTGTTTCCTCTAGAGAACCCTAATACACCAACCAAAAGCAGCTTGTGAGGAATAGGTTTATTTTGGTTTACAGACTCGAGGGGACGCTCCATGATGTCAGGGAAAAGATGGCATGAGCAGAGGGGTGGACATCACCTTTGCCCCAGGACTGTTTGGAGGAATGGGTTTATTTGGCTTATGGACTGAAGGGGAGATTCCATATGACAGGGAAAATGATGGCATGAACAGAGCACTGCAAATAGCGGCAAGAAGGTATGCCAAACACTGGCCGGGGGAAGCTGGCTTATAACCCTATAAGCCTGCCACCAACAACACAAGGTTCTAGTACCCAAACTTCCATCAGCTGGGGATGGAGCATTCAGAACACATTCATTTGTGGGGGACACCTGGAGCAAACCATGATGCAGACAAACTTGGAGAAAGGAGCAAGCATTGAATTATAGTCAAAACAGAAGCTTTCAACAAGACCTAGTGTCTCAGAACATAACAGTCAAAATATGGAAGAAACGACCTGTAACTGTTTAACATATGATGCAATTCACGGGCAAAGACAATTATCAGGTGTCAATGCCAAGGTGGTGCAGGTGGCTGGAGTTATCTGGCTAAGACTTTTAAAGCAGTTGCTATACACATGCTTAAACATTCTGGAAATGCCTGGAAAAGTGAGTGGAGAGACAAAACAGGTTTCCCAGCAGGGTCATTGTTACTCTTTGGGGCTGGAGGATTTATTGGGGGCTCTCTTCTGCATTACAGGCTGGTGACAGCTCAAATGGCTTCTACCTACTAAATGCTAGTAACTGCCTGCCCTATCACCTTGGAGAGACAAAGAGGGCACCAAACATTGTCTCATGTTTCCCAAGGGACAATATTGCCTCTTATGGAGAGGCATCAAAGTATAATATACCAATGAAAATCAAATATCAACTTTAGGACAAAAAAATTAAACTAAAATAAAAATTCACTAAATGTGTCCATTAAGAGATTGGAGGTGACTGGAAAAAAAATCAGAAAACTTGACTGTGGAGAAATAAAAGTTATTCAAATTGAACCACACACACACACACACAGAGAGAGAGAGAGAGAGAGAGAGAGAAAGAGAGAGAGAAAGAGAAAGACTGAAGAGGTCAAGGTCTGTGGATCAACTAAAGTTTTTCACATTCATTCTTGAGTCTTACAAGGAGAAAAAACAATTTTTGTGCTGAAAAAAAGTATTTGAGAAAATGGGTTCAAGATGGCGGACTAGCAGACAGGCCGTGTCTCTCGGGGAACAAGGGTCAGGGTTTTCAGCAGGGTTCCAGGTCATGGATGTCAGCTGCAGCCACGCTCTGAGCTCCAGACACCTTCTGGCACAGGATCCTCACAACTGGAAGACGACAACGAGGACCTCTTTCCAGAGGCCTCTGCAAAGTCCCCTGGGTTTCTTCCCCTTCCCTCCCGCCCCCTGCGCCTCCCATTTTCCCCTTCCCTCCCTGGCCCTTGGGGGTTCTATCCTTTTCAACCTTTTTTTTTTCATTTAATTTATTTTTGTTAATCCCACTGTCCACAAGGTTTATCCTCTGAAGCCTCGCCCCTGTGCCTCCCTGCAGGTCTGCCCCGCCCCCTGCTGTGCCTCACCCCGCCCACTTGCTGGTTTATTTCCTTTTAACTTTTTTTTTCTTTTTCTTCTCCTATCTGTCCACTGGGTTTATCCTCCGAAATCCCACCCCTGGGCCTCCGTCTGCCCCGCCCCCCACGCACCTCACCCCGCCCCCTTACTGGTTTATTTCCTTTTAACTTTTTCTTTTCTTTCCTTTTTCTTCTCCTACCCGCCCACAGAGGTTTATACTCTGCAACCCCTCCCCCGGCCTGGATCTGCTCAGCCCCCCACCGTGCCCCACCCACTTGCTGGTTTATTGCCTTTTAACTTTTCTTTGTTGTTGTTTTTTTTTCTTTTCTTTCCCTCCTGTCCACCATGGATTCTGCTCTGCAGCCCCTACCCTAGCCTCTATATCTCCCACAAGGGTCTGCCTTGCCCTCTGCCCCGCCCCCTTATGTGCCTATTTCCTTTTTAATTTTTTTCTTTTCTCTCTCTTTATCTTTTTTCCTATTCTTTCCAACCCTGCGGCTTCCTTGAGCCCTGACCCCCACGGTTTTCCCGCCTGTCACTTATAAAGGAAAACCCAGCAGAATCACCTCAGACTTCTCCAGAGAAATTTTAAAAGCCAGGAGAGCTTGGAACAAAGCGATCCTAGGCCTAAAGAAGTACGGATTCCAACCTAGACTACTATACCCAGCAAAGTTCTCCATCTATCATAATAGATGG
>PVHP010004246.1:0-71948 GCA_004024765.1 Zapus hudsonius | reverse complement strand
GAACACATCTTTCAAAATGACCAGGCAAAGAGACTTCAGTGACTAAGACAACATGGGGGAAGAATATCAAAGGTGAGCAGGCTGGGCTCACTCAGCAGAAGATGTGATGGGTTGGGTGCCTTGGGAACCGAATGATCTGGAACTTAGCATGAAGGAACCTTCTTGTGAAGTGTTTTGCACTCCCTGCCTTGGAAGCAAAAGGAAGGAAAGAGCCTGATGTGATACACAGGCTGTAACAAGAACCATAGACAGTAGAGAATCCACAGATGACCCTATCAGAATTGTAAAGACGCCCTGCCCCTTTAGAGTTGTCCTAGTTGGGCCAATAGGGGTAGGACTCTGTCTCCAAGTATCAAACAACCATTTGATGTGATATGGACTGTCTTATGAAAGGGCATGGTTTCCAGAAAGATAACTTATTTCTACATACAAGTAAGTTCGTTCTGCCTGCCTGCAGTACTTCCAGGAGCTGAGGTTTAAAAAAATAATCTGAGAGCATGCCAGGTAGGCATGGCTTTGTCTAACACAAAGTATTTGCACGCCTAGAGCCAAGGTGAGTGAACTAAAATACAAGGTGACCAGGTAATAAAGGATATTTTAAGTTCTGAATAGAGTCTAAGTATCCTCCCTGGGTCTTAGTTCCTATCATCAATCAATCAATCAATCAATCAATACAATGTTGGTGAAAGTTAGCCTATAAGCAATAACTCTTCAATGATGAAAATGAAATCTTACTATGGACTTACTATGTCTGATCAAAGCAGTGCGAGATAACCCACCAGTAAGTGCCACTGTGTACATAGAAGATTACTCAAATGACTGTCGAGTTAATAAATGACCAACTAAAGCAACTCTGTTACCTAGGGAGCTGATTATTTTGTTATAACACCCTTTGCTTTTTATTACCCATTTCAATCTTGGCTTCTACCAAGACTCTCAGTCTTCATGGACTCTTGCTTTGTTTATTTGATTTTAATTTTTCTTTTTAGATTCCAAGGTACATTTTATGTGATCTCTCTCTTCTCTTTGGCATTGAACACAGCGCTATGTCTTTATTCCCTTTGCACCTGAGGTAATTGTATGTGTTTATGTTTGATCTTTGGCACATCCTTCTTTGGCCTGCCATGAAAGTCTCATTTACAGCATTACATCTTCATCATCCAGACAGACAGGTCCTTGGGAAAGCTCAAATAAAAGTACATAGAAAAGAGAGACAATCTCTGAGAATGTACCTTGGCCAACTGCCTGGAATTACTCAAGCCCTTCTTGATTGAGGAGAAGTCTTGTGTGGTCTAGGCTTGTCTTTGGTAAAACCTAGACAGAATGAGAAAGTCATGGATACAAAACATGATAATCTAACCCGAGGAACAAAACGGGGCATTATGGAGAGTCATCCTTCCAAGTAGAGAAGACCAAAGAGGAAGGGTTAAAATTCATTAACCTTTTTCATCCTGTTTTCTTGTGTTCTTATTAGACATAATAGTACCTACGTCACGTATAGTGCTAATGCTGTTTTTTCTAGGAGGAACTGTTGGAGAGATCATCATAGCTTTGTACATGAAAAAGGGAAGAAGCACCCTATGTTGAAATCTAGGTGCCTGTATTTCAGTCATCCAGAAAGAACAAGGTGCACAGAAATAGAAAGACTTTCCTTTGTATGAGTACAAATCTTTAAGAACATCAAGAGGAAAATTTCAGATCTTTGCTTCTGCAACATAATCATTCAACATAACGGAGTCATCTTCATTTTCCTAATAAAGCTGCCTACTCTTTAAAAAAAGAAAATATTATTAGGAAACGCCTAACTCATAGTACCTAGTATGTAGTCAGTCATCAATAAATTAATATTTTCTTGTTCACTATTATCATTCCAATTCAAGAATGGAAGCTAGAACAATGTCATTAAATTATTAAATACCTATCTGCTTATCATGAACTAAAAGCATATAAAAGAGACAGCCACCAGCCATGGAGCTGACAAAGTGGGCTTCAAGTTGCCAGAGAAGGATCAGTGACACTTTCATAAAACCAGGGGGTGGGACTCAGACAGACACACTGCCTTCCAGGCAAGCAGCTTTCCCAGTGTTGAGACAAGCACTTTCCCAACAATTCCTAGAAAGACGTTGGAAATGATCACCTGAACTAGACAGGGGCTTCTCTGTGTTTTGTTCATATTCCTCATGTGCTCAACTCTGTCTCTAACATTTTAGCTGTGCAAATAACCTGCATTCCAAAGTGAAATGTATGGGCGTGTGTTCTTAACTTTCTTTTCCTGTGACAGAGAGTATGGAGGCTGTGGGTTGAGATGGAGTCATTACACGTTGGGACAGTTGTAACCCTCAAGTTATCACTTAGGGGATAGATGATCTCGGGAGCCACTGAATGTTCTATGTGAGCAATCTATTGCAAAATGATATATACATGTTAATTCATTGCATTGTGTGTTTGGTGTGAATTGTTTGAATGTAATAGGCTAGCCTGACAACATGAATAGCATAGGATTAGATGGTGCAGAAGACTTAATCCAGCTCCAGTGATTCCTGTTCTGACCATTTGGATGAGTGGGTCGTATGAATACTCTGCACAAACACAGCTCCTTCCTCTTTATGGCTGCTCTAGAACTTAGGAGACACTTCATAAAGATGTTATTCAATCATAAATGTGTCAGTTAAGGACCACAGCACTAGATTTGATATGTTCTTTTTCAATGCACAGACATGTATATTTATATTTGTGTATTTTATTAGTGTAATAAATACCTCCATTCTACAGTTTTTATTGGGGATTTTCATACTGAACATATTATAATTTGATCATATGCTCCTCCGATTGCTCTCTTCTGTTCCCCCAGCCCTACACATATTCCACTGAGCACCCATCTCTTTCCAAGTAGGCCTTTTGCTGTTTTTGTCTCATTTTTTTGTTCTCCTCTGTCCTGTGTGTCAAATTGTTGACAGGTCCTGTGATGGTAATGACCTCTACTGTGAGATCATAAACACGCTGGTCAGTTCATGTCCAGAGGACAGTACCTCAAGGACTCCTTCTCAGCCTGTGCTTTGGCTTGCTTTCCACCCCCTCTTCTGAGCACTGGAGGGCACTGAGCTCTTCAGAGCCTCTTATGTTGAGTACTTTGATGAGTTTTTCATCCAAACAGCGAGTACCACAATCTCCAGAGGGGAGCTTCTTTAGCTCTCAGTGAGAACAGTACTAATTTTCACAGAGCTTCACTATCTAGTTCAAGCTGGCCTGAAACTCCACAATCTTCTTACTTCTCTTTCCTGAGCACTGGGTTTACAGGCTTGCACCAATGACCACTTTGTAGTCTTGGGTATGTTAACTCAAAATAAGATTAATAAACAAAGTCCAGGGCATTATTTCAAAAAATCAATACCAGTAGGGAAGGGGCATGAAGAAAAATATTACATTTCACTTCACTGAGTCAAAGAACCTATTGATAGAGTTGAAGTTGTTTTTTTATATTCAGGTTCAAAAATGAGCAGAGCTCCTTATGAACAATTACTTTATTGTGTCTAAAAGAATATGGGAATGTTTTTGATGGAAAAACGAATATAAAACAAAATTTTATATCTCACCACACAGTCCTATACTTAGGCTCTTAAACTAGAAGTCTACTCACAGGTTAAACATATTAAATAATAAATAGTAGAGCCAAAGAGCTAAGAGTTTAAGTTCTGAACTAAAACATCTCCATTTGTATGAAGAAATAAAGGTCATTTACCATTTCTAAGCCTCGATTTCCTAAAATGAAAAGAGGAATTAACAATATGAAACTGTAGTATCCATCTTATGGGGCTGTTTTGAGGTGAAACTAATATTGTACATTTGCAGAACCTAGTGTAGTGATTGCTGTGGAGGAAACACTAATAAAGGTTTGCTGTGAACATAATTAAATCACTTCGAATAAAAGAGTAGTTCTCATGTAATAAAAGACTGTTTACCCTTCTGGCTGGCAAGACCATGTTTGAGATGATGGAAAGCTACCTCTGTTTTGATGTGGTATTTTGTCCTACATTACTTTCCCAATTGAAGATTATTTGATAACATGTTTTCTAGGTTCCTACCTTTCATGAAAAGGCTATTCTGTAAAGCTAAATGCCTTACTGTAGTCTTAAAATTGATATTATTCTTGCCTGTGTCTATCCAGGCCATACACACATCACTCATTCATTTCTCAAAAGGGGCTAGGTAATGATCTAACCTCGAGAAAGGTGGGTGGGCGTACAATGATTACCTGTCTTCATTTGTGGTTTTCTCACATTATGAGCTAGTACTGATTGTTTAGTTAAAAAAAATGGATCTAGTCAGGCATGGTGGCACACCTCTTTAGTACCAGCACTCGGGAGGCAGAGGTTAAGAGTACTGCCATGAATTCAAGGCCATTCTGTGACTACATAGTGAATTCCAGGTCAGCCTGGGTGAGAACAAGAGCCTATCTGAAAAAGCCAAAAAATAAGGATCTATTTTATAAATATATAATCATATGCATAAAATGAAGACCTAATAACATGTGGTAATCAAAAGACCATCCTAAATTAGATTTCTGTTCTAAAAATTAACATTAATCAAAGTAAATGTAAGGAGGCATATTAATATCAGAAGAAAACTTGAAAAGAAATTATTTCCATGTGAAAAGAGAAACAAAAGGTCTTGATAAGGTGGGTCAATTCACTATGAGAGTATTACAACTTAAAGTGCATATGATTCAAAATCTATAACTATGACCCACATGCAGCTCGATCAAATAGAACCGAACAGATGCAGAAACAAACCCACAGTCATATTCAAATAGTGTAATATTCTTAGCTTAATAGTTCATAAAAAAGATATTTAAGTAAATTCAATTGGGGTTAGAAATTTAATAAACAATCCTGGAATATTTGAATTTGTGTTAGTCACTCCTTATACAGACATGAACTTCATGGGAATATCATGACTATAAATATATCAACAAAAATTGTAAAGTTTTATTTAAGAAGAAATCAAATAAGAACATCTTTATGCCCTTGAGGTGCTCAAGTTGCCCTTGAGCTTAGTCTAGCCAAGAAAGGCTGGAGGCTATGATCCTCCTGCCTCAGCCTTCTGAGTAACTGAGATTGAAGTTGTGTACTTCCATCAAAAGATAGCACTAAGTAAATGAATGTCCACAATGCAGAATGTAAAAATATTTAGAAGATGTTATATTTAAAGCAGATGTGCCTAAAAAGGCATTTTAGACTCTCCTCAGCCAAAGACATTTAAACAACCCCATACAGGTAGACAATAGATGTTCACAGACACTTCTTAAATGTACAAATGATTAATAAGCACATGAACTTTAGTATGGATATTAATCAGTGACATGTAGATAAAAATCACATATAGTTACATGAAGTACTCACTACAGTGGCTAACATTTAAAGATTAAATCAAATGATGACTGAGATGTAGAACAACAGGAACACTTACATATATTGATGGAATGACAACTGACACACTTATTGAGTATATAACCAACCTATTTCCAGGAGTTTACCCAGATATGGCTATAAAATATTGTATGTTACTTACCTAAGTATGGTTTCTAATAGCCCAAATTCATACATAGATCGTGCATCCTTAATAGCTAAGGGAATAAAGACATTATAGTATATTCAAATGAGATAATACTACTAATCAAAAATAAAAACAAAGCATTGGCACACATAACCAAGCCTGGTGACTTAATTCTGTAAACCTAGCACTTAGGAGAGCGACATAATGAGATGGACTCCAGTCTGGGCTACAGAGTGAGGCACTGTGATAACCAAGCAACCCAGACAGAATATTCAAAATACTTAGTGGTAAGAAAGGCAGCAGGCACGAGAAAACACAGAGTAGCTTTCATTTTTATGTGAAATCCCACAACAATCAAAAAGTAATTATGATGACAGAAAGTAAATTGCCACTGAGCAAGAAGTTGGGGTCACCAAAGACTATAAATGTCTCTATATGGCCCACAAAGCCCAGAACACTCAGTGTATGAATTCTTCTGTGAATGGTCTAAATAAAGCCTTAACCTAGCCTCTGCGAGATTCTCTAGTCATGATTATTTTATTCTCTTGTGAGAAGGAAGCAAGGATACTCATTGTGGCAATCGGACGAGGTGGTGATCCTGGTCATGCACACTCTCCTGGGTAAAGCTTTCCAGGGGCTTAATTTACAGAGTATAGAAGAGGCATAGCTTCTCACTGACAGGATTTTCTTGAACCATCTCTTTGGCTTTTGGACTGGGGATTTAATAGGATTCTATCAATGTTATCATATTTCCGGGACAGTTTGTACCATGAGTCTGTTCTGAAAGCCCTTCCTCAGTGACACTGGTGTCCCAAACAGAATTAACTCCATGTACTCTGTGAGAAGTGACTATCTCCCTGCTAAATGACTTCATGTCTGGACTCAACCCAAAAAAACACATTGTGATATTGCTGATGGGGTCCCCACAGACACAATGACCCCTTTATCTAAAGCCATCCAAATCCTTTTTCCTGTCTTTCCCCTTCCTCAGTTATCTCTGCTCCAGATAACCAGGTGATGGCAGCTGAGAATAGAAAGCACAGACAGGATCCTTGTCAATGTGGTTTGGGGCACATCACCTAAACATGCTAAAAGGGAAGTTGAAAATTAATCATTCTATTTTCCTCCAACATGTCTTTGTGTTATTCCGTTTATGAATGCATTTGTTTAATCATCACAATGCTCTGCTAGGTTTAAAGAAGAGAGGGGAGCAGATTTTGTTCATGTCTGTGGACAAGATCATGAATTAATAAACATTTACTTAGAGTATATATTAAGTGCAGGACTTGTGGGCAAATCTGCTTTCAAACCCTTTCTATATCCTTGCTGCCGTGATGTTCTTATGCCTTCTTTTTAATAAAATTTTCACGACACATTGATGAATCATTTATGGTAACTGCCATTATCAACATTGTTAAGCACCTTCAATAGACGTAGAGATCTAGAATGGTTTGGTGAATCTCCACATATCATACAGCTAGATGTGAAGAACTAGAACTCAAGCCATGTCTAGTGGTGTGTTGCAGGCCCTGTCTACTTTAGCACAGTTCATTCTGAAGCCTGTGTGAACCATCTATCACTTGTTACAGGCTGTTAGTGTACTGATGGTACTAATGGTCTCCACGTGGTGTGTTCTTCCCATGCTTAAGAAAGTCTGGTACCTAATGTCTGCCCTCTGAAGTCCCCAGAAGACTCTTGGATGACACCGATGCCTTTACAGCCATGTAGTTCAAGAGGCTGAATCAATTCCTGGGATACTATAGGAAGGAAATTTTTCTTATACTTCTTATTAAAGTTATTGGTTTAATATAGCACACAGATCAAAGACTTAATTGTAAAAGTCCAAAGGTGACTTTTCTTTTTTCTTTTTTGAGTTTCAGTGATCCTTCTAGGACTCAAACCTAGGTTTGTCTAACTCCTGTTCATATGTCATTCTGTAACTATGATTCCAACTATGCAAATGAACAATTCCTGTGTTGTAAAAGAAATCTGGCTAGTAAAGAAATGATAGTTGCTTATAAAAAAGAGTAACGCTCATTTTAAAGTAAAAAGTAAAGAAAGTAGAAAGAACACAGATGCCTCAAGAAAGAGGAGATTCAAGACCAGGAGGCTCCGCTGCCCCAGCAGAAGCCAAGTGTTTTTGAATGAGGGAAGCCTTCCTGTCCAGAGCCCATTATTGGTCAGTTTAAACAAGACAAAGACAAAGGCACTGATTGGCCCATGATGCTTCAAATACCAGAAAACCTGCCAAGTGAACCCACGGGTGGGCAATTAACTTAGGCCAGGGAAGATGTAGGAAGTCAATCACTCACTTTGCTACCTGGTTGCCTTTTAGGATATTCTAAAATATAGCCACCTACAAAGGTCCCATCTCCCCATCCGTATGCCAAGGCAACTGACTAGCTCCTACAGTGTCTCATTCCCCCTCTCAGAAGCCACTCTAACAAGGGCAATTTTTTTGATAATAGGAAGCAATTATTAAATCCTAGGGAGTATAGACTGCCTAAATGTCATCTCATGAAAGAAAAAAGCTCTATTCAGAGTAATGAAGTCATAATTACAAAATCATTTCTTTGTCTATGGGGAGACTTATGCCACTATGATATAGCATCAGGGCCAGCCCTCTATTCTACTACACGAAGAGCCTGTGTAACTGACCCTTATGTGCATTTACCTTACATGGACACAACCATTTTCACTCAGCACCTGCCACAGATGATAGAAGGCAACTGATAATTTTCAAATAGAAGTGCACATAGTAACTTAACTTTCCTAGCATTGTCTAGAGTGAGAATAGGCTGGTACTGGTGAGGGGGATCTCAGAGGGGTTAATCTCAGGTCTCAATACATACCAGGTCTACTGTGACCATCTTCTAGCTCTTAATTCTATGATTTTAGATTTTGTTTTATTTTATTTTATTTCATTTTATTACAAATCTGAGCCAAACACCTCATTATTGCTTAATCAAATAAACAGTAATCTCTTTGAAAACTAAATGAAAAAGTGGCTTATTTGGTTATCACAGAATTGAGATTTATTTTAGATGAATTATAAATATCAAAAACACAGGTTTTCTTGTTTATAATGATTTTAGAGTTTATTATAACCATCACATCCTAATACAGATTTTATTTTTTTATTATTTTTTTATTGTCCATAATGAGTTACATTGTTTAGTGGGCCAACATGAGTTTATTGACAAATTAACAAATGCACCTTTTCTCTTTAGATAAAAATGCTTATTAATTATTTAATCTTTATTTAGGGTGTTTCCCTTTACATACTTGATTCTCTTTTCTTGAAGTTTGTTTAATTCATTTGCGAATTTGTTCCTTACATTAGAACATTTCTCTTTCACCAACCTTTTATGTGATGAATGTGTTTATAAATTAAATTTTTTTTTCATAAACACATTCATCACATAAAAGGTTGGTGAAAGAGAAATTTTGTGAGTAAATTATTTGTATTTTTCAATTCACTTCTGTTGTGTCCTCTTCCTTTGAGCAAATGCCTGAAAGACATTTCCCTATAGAATAAGCATCTCAATCGACATAAATTCTTCATGTTGTTAACTACTTTAGACACATCATGTATTTCTTTAAACAATTTTATGGCATACAGAGTAATGGGGTTTGATTGTGAATTTCATACATATATTTCATTATACTTTGCTTTTATTTGCCTTTTTTCCCTGCCCTGTGCCTGTCTTGGTGATCCTTCTCCTTCCCCAAAATAGATAGTTGCCACTTCTGTTCTCTCTCTTAGTCTCTTTCTTTCTTTCTCTCTCTCTCTCTCTCTGCATATATATTCTATAATGCTCTATTATACTTCTCCCTATACCCTGTAGACCCAGTGGTTTTTTGAATCACATGAGCGCTTTGAATTGAATGTTTGGTTCCCAGCTGGAGGCATTTCGAGAGGTGGAGCCTTGCTGCAGAAGGTGTGATTCTGAGGGCAGGTTTCGTGTTTCATAGTCCATCTTCCCCATTGCCAAAGCTCAGCTCACTCTCTTTCTGCTTTCTGTCAGCTGCTATGTTAAGAAGTGATGTCTAGCCTCAGTTCTAACATTCTTCCCTGGCCTGAAGCTTCCCCCTTGAGACTGTAAGCCTAAGTAAGCTCTTTCCTCCATCACTTGATTTTCGTCTGGGTGTTTTGTCCCAGCAAGGAGATGATAATTACAACAGACCCCTTCTTCCCCTTTCATAATCCCATCTACTTTTATGTTTTGTATACACACATGTATGCATGTAAGCAGTTAAATTATTATGTTAACTGAAGTAAGTCAAATTCAGACAAATGTCACCTATTTTCTCTAATATGAAGTATTTAGACACATTATTGCAAAGCACTAAGAATGAGCTGGACTGGTGGTTCAGAAGTTAAATGTGTTTCCTGTGCAAGCACGCCTAAGGGGGCCTGACATTCCCCAAGTTTGAATATCCAGAACCCATGTCGATAGCAGGTATAGTCACAACACAAACAATGACCCCAGTCTTGTGGGGAGCAGACTGGAGAATCACCAAGGCTCACAGTCATCAAGCTCTGGAATCAGCTAGACATTCTATTTCAAGGAAAAAACCAAAGGGTGAGTGATGGAGAGACACTCCAGATGTTCTCCTCCAGCCTCTGCAGGTGAGCCCATGGTGTACTACAAGGGTCCAAGGGTCACAGGGGTAAGCTGCACATCTCTCTCTCTCTCTCTTTCTCTCTCTCTCTCTCTCTCTCTCTCTCTCACACACACACACACACACACACACACACAGCTCAGCACATACTATTCACATGCAAAAAGTAAAACAAAACCCCCTGGGTTATAAAATTTTAGGGAGGAAGGGACATTTCAAATCTGTAAGCCTGGAGCAATAAAACAAAGTCAATAGGAATTGGGAGTTCTTTGTGCATGGGGTGATATGGGTGCACCTGAGTCATCTGCTAATGCGTTTGTACCAACGGTGCTTGCTGAGAGTGGAGATCAGCAAGCTTTCACACCAGTGGTTCCATTTGCCTAGAACATCCTTTCTAGGCATTATTCATTCATCACATTGAAGATTAAATGATCTCTCTCTCTCTCTCTCTCTCTCTCTCTCTCTCTCTCTCCCTCTTCCTCTCTGAAACCATCCTTAAGCATAATGGAGCATTTTCTTTCCAGAAAACACTCACTACTTCTTTACACCCCAGGCTATGAAACGGTGTTGACTGTATCACCTTCAACTTTTCTCCTTCTGACTTCAAGCTGTCCCCTCATCTGCAGTTCCCCTGTCTTACTCTTCCTGATTCCCATGGTTCATTTCCTAACTGTACTTCCTGTCTCTGCTTCCCCTCTGTACTTTTGTCCAGTCTGTACCTCACACGTCTACCAAGTATTGACAAAAGAGGAGATGATTGCAGAGCCAGACATAAATGATTGGGAACATGTGTGCCTCCAAGTACAAATCTCCTGAGCTCTGGACTTTCATGCTTTTATTTATCAAGAGGAGATTGCATATGCACACTTGATTATAGGAGTAATGCAAGATTGACGTCATGCATCCAAGCAACTAGCAGCTTGCTTAAAATAAAGTAGATAGCCTGCTTTATTCACTAATCTATTTTATACTAATGATTACGCCCTCTCCCTCAAAAACTCTAGGTATGGAGACACACACGTACAAACATAGATCTGTGTGCATGTGTGTCTGTCTGTACATCCTGGCTATACACTCTGTGGACTGTTGAATAAAATCCCAATTCCTAACCCTACATGCAAGTAAAAGTAAACCGTCTCAATCCATCCATCTCTCAAGCTTTTCTTCCACTCAGTCTTTTTAGTACCAGATGCTTCAGCCAAATTATACAACCCACTGTGCCTCAGGCTGTGTTTCTCTATGGTTTAGGCCTGTTTTCTCAGCATAGAGGAATAACTTCTCTGTCCTTGAATGTTGAAAATCTTTCAATGTTTTCAGGGCTCCATGCATATTTCTCTTCCTCAAACTCAAGATTAATCACTGCTTTGGTAAATGACAGTCATATATTGCCTAACTTTGTTCTGGAATTTATCATTTTCCCACTTGCTTCTTTGTAAATGCACACATATCTATTGTCTCCTTCAGAGAAAGTGCTCTATCTTATTTGTCAGTATTCTCCCAAAGCAAGAATACTGACACAGAATATATACCAAAGGCATGCCTCATGAATTGAATTACACTGGATTATTAGATCTTGAGTGATTAGAATGTGGGTTCATGGTACTCAATCTAGGTTTTATGCATTGCTAATATGAACTCATTTCTGAGTTTCTCCATTCAGAACACGTGACAGAATTGTAACTGTCTTGTGGACACCTGCATTCCGGGGAAGAGTCTGGTCTTTAGCCATGGATTCTGCTAGATCATGGAGTGCAAACCTTCTATTTCGTTTTGTTGTGTAGCCAGATTAATAACTATTGAGTCATCTGCAATCATATGGGTATGAAGAAGTAACCACAGTATCAACACAGTGCATTTCTAGAGTGTGATCAGCCTCTTATTCTAACCTCTATAATCCACTTAACAAAGGTGCTTCTTTCCTCCCAGGTTCTCTTCATTCATTCTGGAATTGCCTGCGGCTATAAGATTGCCAACTTTGTGCATCAAAGTGTCACAAAGTGACACGTGTCAGGTCCATTACTCACAGAAGGATGGGAATGACAACATCTGCCTTTTCTAAGGGCCAAATCTGATGAAGAGTTTTATTATTATTATTATTATTATTATTATTATTATTGGAAAAGAAGATTCTCATAGAACAAAGCAGAGATGACATACAATAGTTTTTCCACCCAAAAACATACAAAAAGATCCATAAAATGTGTCTATCATGTCTAGGAAATTTTAGAAATTTTCTATCCATCTACCTGATAAGATGGCTTATATCATAGGATTTTAGAAATCTAATAGAAGGGTCTATCAACCCTTGCATGTCAAAATAAGGTCACAATAACATAATTCTAGGTAGACGTCAAAGTCCTCTCATCTGGAACAAGGAGTTGACAGTAAAATTAACTTTGTATTGTGGAAAGTAAACTTATCCATAAAGTATGTTAAGTTCCCTCTAGACATGATAAAGAGATCACTTCTTATGTGATGCCTAAGAGAGAAGGGAAAGGAGAAGGAGGGGGAATACAAATGTGAGTCATTTTCTAAGTGTGGTGCAAACACTAGAATATCCCCAGTGATGTGAGACTTAAAACAGATGGCCCAGTGGTTAAAGGTACTTGCTTGCAAAGCCTGATAGCTAAGGTTTGATTACCCAGTACCCATGTAAAGCCATATGCACAAAGTGGCACAAGTGTCTGAAGTTCATTTTCAGTGGCAGGAGGTCTTGGCATACCCATTCTCTCTCTCTCTCTCTCTCTCTCTCTCTCTCTCTCTCTCTTTCTCTCTCTCTCTCCCCCTCCCTCCCTCTTTCTCTCTTTCTCTTAAAATAAACATTATTTTAAAAAAGAAAAAATGGTTGTTTGTATGCCACCCTGAATTTCACTAATAGAAGGTTTTTTATATTTATTGTCAATAGTTAGATACATTATATAAGCAAGTCTTGTGATGGTGTCCCCATTTACTTCCTCCTTGTCCCCAACCCACTGAGGGCTCTCCTTAGTGTGCATACTGGATTTGTCCATGCAATAGTGGGTTATGAATTGCACAAAAGGTAGACAGTTTTTTTTTCCTTTGTGTGTTGTTGTTGAGGGGGGCAATGACTCTGGATATTCTTCCCCACCATGGCTTTTATAATCTTTCTGCCCCCTCTTCTGCATACCCAGTCACCCTTTATCCATGATATTTAAATAAAAATATCAAAGTATTTGTGCTTTAGAAAGAAGAGGAAAATTACTACAATGAGCAATATGAATTACCTTTTTATGATTCAGCCCCTAAGCTAAGAATGAATTCCTAGCTGCTTTCAAGACTTGTTATTAGTGCCATGTTCTGGGGAAGTCAGAAAAGGTGATAGCACTGATAACAGAAGCACATGTTCCCAAAATTACAATCTTGTTGATGTTAAGTGAATGAATAGCTCTGAATGAGGCAGAAGGGTTGGATACTGGGAAACTCCTAATATATACAAGACGATGGCCTATTTAGCACCTTTGATTACTATTGTATGGCATTTTCCATTGAGCAATCTAATAGTAGAAAGTTAGAAATAATTGGACTCTATTTTAGATATTACTGAGTGCAGGGAAAGTGTGAAGATGCCATTAAGTAATGTTTCATAAAATTATACTGAGAACTCTTGAAAGCAGATACACATGGCAGGCAATAGGAAGCCATTGCACTTACAATGTTGAAGGTATTAAGATAGAATTGTAGATCTATTTATTGTTCCAGCTGAATTCTATTTCTTTCCTATCCTTTGATTCATGTGCAGTTGACCACCTACAGCAAGTTTTAGATCCTTTATGTGGCTGGAATTCTTTGGGACAAAGAAATGGCTGTCTTCTCTTATTCTCTCTTTTTAAAATTCACTCCCTCCACATCAAAGTTATTAATCTGCCCTATCAAAGCCAGTGGGAGGGAGTTAATAAAAACTGTAAGATAAACCTGAGGGCAATAGATGTGCCCAGATTCTAGCATTCGTTGTCTTCTGGGCCTTAACTGCTTACTACACCATTATCTCAGAGGAGCTGGACAGAGAAGAAAAGAGCAGGTGTTTGCTGTTACACAGAGCTTGCCCTCCAATAACACCATTTAGTGTACTATGAATTATTTTCTCTTGCAGATGAATGTCAGCAGAAGGGACAGATAGAATCTTGGAGTAACTGGCTTCTTCCCAGGAAACTTTATTTTCAGTGGCCAGCTATAATGAAGAGCAATTTATTCCATCCGTCCCATCCTGGCCTTGCTGGTTCCAAGCAATGGTCCACAAAAGGCAGACTTGATTTCCTCTGAGTTGCTGGGGCAGAATCTGTTCCACGTCTTTCTCCTAGTCTCTAGTAACTTCCAGTAAGCCTGACATTCCATGGCTTATAAAGGCACCACTAACATCTTTTCATGACCTTCCCCTCAGTGTCTCTACGTGCCTCAAGTTTCCCTTTCATTCATCAATCCTGGGATTTGAGACATCCTGAAAACAGGCTGATCTTATCTCAAGTTGCTTAATTACAAATTCACAGGCCCCACTTCTAAATGAAGCCATAGTCACAGGAACTCTGAAGTAAGATTCAGATGAATAGTCCTTTATTTTATTTTTTTCTCAAGTATAGGGTCTCACTCTAGTTCAGGCTGACCTGGAATAAAGGCTGGCCCTAAACTCACAGTGATTATCCTACCTCTGTCTCCCTCCCAAGTGCTGGGATCAAAGGCATATGCCACACCTGACTTGATGAATCTTTCTAGGAGTCACAATTGAACCCATCATAGACAAGGTGTTCAAGTAGAGTTGAATAATAGTCAGTGGGAGGGACATACTCCTACTGGTTCATCTGGTAAAGCACATGATCATGTGAGTGATGTGCATTTTAGATTTTCATATCATTCACACTTTTATAACCAAATACTCCTAACTAGAAACTGTCCTGCTTCCATAGGAGACTTCAGTTAGGCAGATAATAGAGAAGTGAAATTGTTAAGATACATTGACCTATGTTATTGAAAGCCTGATTTAAACTTGTATAAGTCATCTATCATAGGGAATTGCATATGTCAACTTGACTGGTCTAAGTAATACCCAGATAGCGACGGTGGTGATTTGAATGCGAAATGGTCCCCATGAGCTCATGTGTTTGTAATTAAGCCTCATGCTTTATCCCCAGCTTGTGAAGACTTTGAAAGTTGGAGCTTTGCTGCAGGAGGTGTGTCACTTGGGGATGGGCCTTAGGATTTTGTCATTCACCTCCCCCCTTGCCAGTGTTAGCAAGCTCATTCTTGCAGCTTCTTCCCTGCTGCTGTGACAAGGCATGATGCTCAGGCTTCCTGGTTGTATCATGCTTTCCCCACCATGATGAAACTTCCCCATAAAACTGTAAGCCAAAATAAACCCTTTGCTTACACAAGCTATTTCTGGTCTGGTGTTTTGTCACAAGAATGAGAAAGTTACCAACACATTGATAAAACATTATTATTATTTCTGGATGTGTCTATTTTCAAAAGAAGACTATATTCTCTTTCTCTTTCTCTCTCTCCCTCTCTTCCTCTTCCTTTTTCTTCCCTCCCTATCTCTCTCTATCCCCCTCTCCTTGACCTGGGCCATCCATCATCTCTTCCCTGGTATGATCAAGCCCTGTGGTTCTCAGATCTTCAGATTCAGAGACTCACACCACTCCACTTTCTTTTGTTCTTAGACATTTGGACTTGGGCCAAACTATACCATTGGCTTTCTTGGTTTACTAGTTTACAGATAGCATTTTCTGGTACTTCTCAGCGTCCATATTCATGTAAGACAATTTCCATAATAAATATCTTATTATATATCTGTGTATATCCTGTTTCTCTGGAAAATTCTATTATCTAAATTTTCTGAGTTTCCATTCCCTCATCAGTATTATCTATCTTATAAGGTTTTCTGAGATCACAAAAGTATTTATAAAACCATACAGATCAATATAAGTAATAGAAATTTCCTCCAAATGTCTTATTGATTAAATTCCTTTTCAGTTTTGAGCCTTTTGCATTGATTTATTCTAGTGCAAAAGAGCTTTTCTCTTCTGGAATCTGGGCTCAGGTTGGGACTCAGACACAGAGCTTCCCAGACTATCAACAACTCAGCAAGAGTGATTGACTTCCTGTTAGCTTAAATCCACCACAACCCTAAGGGTCTTTGTTGTATCTGCTGTCCTGACATCTTGCCAGTCACTCATCATTGATGACACAACCTATGGCTGTGGATTTTTTTTGACCCACAAGTGAATTTCCACCTGTTTATCCTTCCATTTACTCCTTTCTTCTCCCCTTGCTTGCCTCTCACCTTGGTAATGACAGCAACTGCAGATTACAACACAGGGAGTTTTAGTGTCTTTTTAGGGTCCACTTTGGGCTTCTAAGATGGCACACTTTGGAGGGACATTGCAGTGTCCTCAAATTCTGGGAGGGATAGAGGAAAACAAGTCTGGCACAATTACCTTCTCATTGCTGGGACTAAACACAAGACCAGAAGCAGCTTATGGGAGGAAAGGATTTCTTTCAGCTTAGAGTTTCATCTGGAAGTTTTACCATGTCAAGGAAAGCATGGCAGAGCACAAAAATGGAGTGTAACATGTTCTTATAGCAGTAGGGAATAAAGACTGAGCTAACTCTGAACACCCAATGGGCTGGATTAATAAATCTCAAGGTCTTCTCCTGATGACACACCTCCTCCTGCAAGGCTCTACATCCCAAAGGTCCCACAACTTCCCTAAGTTTGTACTAATAACTATTTAAATCATACGAGCCTGTAGGGGTCATTTAATTTAAATCACCATAGCATCTAGTCAAGCTCCTGCTAACCCTTTCACAAAACCTAAACAGAGCCACAACTAGCATAGTGTCTGCTTTAGGGATTGAATGTCAGTGTAAACTTGAAGAGAAACAGACATTTAAACCATGACAGCTTTGCTTCATTCCAGGGAGCTGTTCAAGTCTCTTCTTTGTGCCTTCTTATCCCTTCCTTGTTGCAAGAACTTTATAATACCCTTAAGAGTTTAGGCCTCAAAAATTGATTATACATGTAGGGTTCCTCCTATTTTTTCTTCCAGGGTGTTTATGGTTGTATGGTTGATATTGAGGTCTCTGATCCATTTGGAGTTGATCTTTGTGTATGGTGAAAGGATTGGGTCCATTTTCATTTTCTTACATGTGTTTATCCAATTTGTCCAGCACCATTTGTTGAAGATGCTATCTTTAGCCCAGCTAACATTGTTGGCACCCTTGTCGAAGACTAAGAAGCTGAAGTTACTTGCATTAAAGGCTGGGTCTTCAATTCTATTCCACTGGTCAGACTGTTTTTCTGCCAATACCATGCTGTTTTAGTTACTATGGCTTTGTAGTATGTATTAAAGTCAGGTATGGTGATACCTCCTGTTTAATTTTTTTTTACTCAGAATAGTTTTAGCTATTCGAGGTCTCTTACCCTTCCAAATAAATTTGAAGATTATTTTATCTATGTCTGTGAAGAAGGAGGTTGGGATTTTTATTGGCATTGCGTTGAATCTGTAGATTGCTTTTGGCAGGATTGCCATTTTTACTATATTGATTCTCCCTAGAACTCAACCCTGGCTAAATTGTATCACCTTAGCTAGTGATTTCCTTCCCTGCTGTTGCTTCTTCAAATGCATGAGGATCATACTAGCATGTTCTCCTTACAAGTGTGAGGATTCAGTGAGCTAATGCAAGCATGATGTTTGAAAGAATGCACAACAGCTAACAAGCTACTCAATAAAATTACTTGTTAATTATTATGAGTCTGTCTATCTGGTTCTTTGGAAACCCAGACACAAGATAATTGCCCTCCAAAGGTAATCTCCTTGGCTGGACACTTTAATTATATTTACTTTTGTAAAACATTGTTATGAAATTGGCATTAGATGAAATCTTTTTTCACCATAAAACTGAATTATGTTGGGTCTTAGCTCTATTTCCATCTGCCTCTTCTTCTTTTATTGGTAAATAAGATGTTGAAGCTTACAGATGAGTGGTTAGTTGTCATCTGATTCTGTATATCAGGTCTCTCAACTTTCAATACAACACTTCTTTTCACCTACTAGGGAAGCAGACATTTAGCAAAGAGCAGAAAGAATCACAGGATATGGGTTGTAAAAGGTATTTTAAAATGTTACAGTGTGGTCCTATGTTATAGACCTGTCAGTGTTGGTCACTGGAGGATTAAAGTCACCTTCTGCCAGGCATTCAACTGATCAAATAAAAAAAAAAAAGGAACAAGTCGATGACATGATATGACCAAAGGGAAATGGGGCCATAAAAGGAGCATTTCCTATTGTTTTATTTATTTATTTATCTTGAAGCTGGTAAAAGTGCAGAAGTCATCTTCGCATCTGGGACCACTTTGAGATTTTTGGGGGGATTTTTGCTGCTGCTACTCATCCTTCTTTTATCTTTGCCTGTCACTCCCCTCTGGGAGTCCCGGTGTCTTCACCTATTAGTAAAAAAATAAAAATAAAATAAAATAAGAATGGAATGAATCAAGTTCTAAATCCTCTGCATTTTTGCATTCTGGGAGGCTCACTAAATAAGTGCTGTCAGTCACCAGTGTGTCCGTGTTTTCTTTATTATATCCTCGTGTTTCAGCCTGAAGTTTCTGTGTTGCCAAAATTCTTTTCATATAATGCTTTTCTTTGAGTGACACATGGCTAACTGTTAAATGAGACTTGTGATGTGAGAATATGTATTAAATTAAGTGTAAAAATGGTTCCTTTCCAATTTCCAGATGTCCAGTCTCTGAATGTTGTCATTTTTCTTGTCTCTGTTCAGATGTTCACACAAGTAGAAAGCAAACGATGACAGGAACCATCTCCCCAAACACATGCCTTTCAACTGGCTTCCATCTCTTTCTTCCTGGAGGTTTACATCCCCTCTGCAGCCTCATCAGAGTGAAACGGCCTTTCAGCATAGCAGAACATGGTGGTGATGCCTCCCTCATGCATTTGCCTAAAATACTTCTTCCTATGTGTCTTTGAACACACAGACAGCCTGGTGGTAAGTGGTGCACACAAGTTAGAGATATTGAACTCTGACTTGTCTCAGTTCCACTTGGTACACCTCAGTGATGACCATAGACCTCAGAAGACACAAGGCTTTTGCAGCAAGTGCTGCTGGGCCTGGGCAAGTTGACATCTCAGTCAACATAAAACGTGCATAAGCACGTGTGTAAGTTTCTCTTCTGCCCAGTCCACGTCAAATAAGATACCTACCGGCTCTATTCTTTTTATCAGATGAGAGGAAAAACCCAAACAACTTAAAGAGGAGTTTAAATCTCCTTTTTATGGTGCTTGGAAGTTACAACACCATGACAGAAAAGCTATAAATTATTCTTCCTGAAAGATCATTGCTGCTTTTAATCTTTTAATAAAAGCTGATACCAAGTACTTTTGTCATGGACACTTGGGAAGGAGATGTGCTTTTTCTTTGAAGCTAATTCATGTGACTGGGCTAAGGAATGGAAGCCCAGGAGGCTGTGGTTCATATTGTAATTGACCCATGTATTCATAGGATAAAATGGGATGGTTCCCTCTGCAGGTATGTAGTGGGTCAGACTTTGACAAAGTCGAAATGTGAGCAGGGGATGGAAGTAAATGTGAATCAGCACAGAATATATACATGTAGACACATTACACATCCAGGCTTTAGGAAAGTCTTGTGAATTACAGTTTAAATAAGAAAACTGAAGCTCAGTTGGGCGTGGTGGCACAAGCCTTTAATCCCAGCACTTGGGAGGCAGAGGTAGCAAGATCACCATGAATTCAAGGCCACCCTGAGACTATATAGTGAATTCCAGGTCAGCCTGGGCTAGAGTGTGACTCTAACTCCAACAACAACAAAAAAATAAAAACATGCTGCTTTTGTAACAAATCACCCAAGTTCAAAGCCTCAGCCTGGAAAAGACTTGTCCCTCATATCAGCATCTGGTTATATAAATGGCACTCTAAATTAAGATTTAGGGATCTGCTATTTTTTCCCTAGATTCCTGGTGGCTCCAGTATCTTCTATGGCCTAAGAGAGCTGTAGAAGACCCTATGCTAGTACAGACAGAGAAAAGAATGAGAGCCTAGGAAGTTATCTAAAGAATTCTGGGCAGGGCCAGACTGGATGTGGCTTGCTCATGTCAATTCTGCCCACATTCCATTGGCCGGATTCAGTCAGCCATATGGCCTCACCCCGTGGTGTGAGAGTCTGGCAAAGAGTCTCCCTCTGGCCAGGAGGAATAGGAAGTGTGTCTGGTGAACACAGTACATTGTCTTTGGCAGAGTGACTAAGAAGAACAGACCTATTCTTTGTAGCTCCAAATCCTTTAATTTATTCCCTTTTACACAAAGCTGGGGATTCTTACTCTGGATGACCCAGACAGATAGGAAGTACATAGCAATGCTTGAGATAGAAAAGAGTTTGGTAATACGATGTAAATGCTTCTAAAAGTCTAATTTTTGCTTAAACAGACAGAAGTTTGAACATTTAACTGACAGTTCAACATCTCATTCATGCTAATCTCAGACATGACTTAAGAATCACCTGGGGGTATTTGGTCTGCCTTGTGTTTATGATGCAATCAACAACACTAAGAGTGTTTGCGCCCCTGCCTAATTTCCCTTCTCTTTATAACACCTCATCTTTGATACTGTAGCTGTTTCTCTTGTGTTAACCATAAACACTATGAAGCCAGCTCTGCTGTGTGTATTATTACCTCCTCATCCTCTCTTCTCAGCTGAAGGGCTGCATAGCTTCTTCACAGTGCCCATAAGCTACTATCAGCATATAATACATTGCAACTCATGCTTTTCCTCAAAAACCATGAGTGTTATTATATCTTTACATTTTTAGTGTGCATGCATGTGAATGTGATTGTGTGTGTAGGTATGTCCATGTGTGGGGAAGGCAGAAGACAACCTCAGCTACCATCCACCTTTTCTGAGACAGAGTCTCACATTGGCCAAGAGCTTTCCAAGAAGGCTGGACAAAATGACATGGGAACACAGACATCAATTCCACACATCAGCTTCATTGTCTTAGATACTCATACTCAGAACTGGAATTACTGAATCATATGTTAGGTTTAGTTTAAATTCTTGAGGCATTTCAATATTGCTTTTCAAAACGGCTACACTAGTTTACTTATAATTAGTAGTGTAGAGGGGACCCTTTTCTCCATATCTTCATAAATACCTATCCTCTCTTGTTTTTGGTAAGACTCATCTTGACAGAAGACATCATCAGCTTAATGACAAATCTATCTGTTATGGTTTGAGTATGAATTGTCCCCCACAAGCTCGTGTGTTGAAACACTTGGTCCCATCTAGGTCCTTTATGAAAGATTGTGTAACCTTTGAGGATAGGCACTTAGCTAGAGGAAGTGAGTTTCTGGGGGTGGGCTTTGGAGGTTATAGGTGGGCTAGGTTTCTGACCTGAGTTCTCTGCTTCCTGGTTGGCTGCCAAGGTGTGAACACACTGCATATACAAACTCTAATCACCATGGACAGAGCAAAAATTTCCTACCATGATGAACTATATCCCTTTAAACCGTAAGTCAGGTCAGGAAGCAGATAGTGGGGGTCAGAAGCAGGACAGACTATTACCTGCAAATCCTACACCATCATAAGCTATCTTGTCTAGCTAGATTCCACCTCTGAAAGCTTTCCCAACCTCCCCAAGAGCACCAACTGGGATCCAAGTGTTCAAACATGTGAGTCTCTGGAGGACATTTAACATTTAAAGCATAGTATTCTGCCCTTAGCCTCAAATTGTTTCTGGCTGTCTCATGCTTTTGAGCACATTCTGTCCAATTCCAGAAGTCCCTGTAGTCCTTCCAGTAAGGACACTGGTCCAAGTTTGAAAATCCAATGTCTTCTTGGAGATTCAAGACAATCTTTTAACTGGAGCTCCTTCAAAATCAAAACCAAGGTGACATATTTCCAACATCTAATATACATTCCAAAACAAAGAAATAGGAAGATACGAAGGAAAGAGTGGACCAAAATAAGACTGGGAATCAGCATGACAAACACTATTCCCTGTAGGTCCATGATGAGGAGCTAGAGGTGGGGCCGACATCATCTACGTTAACCCCTTCCCTACCAGCCTGGTGCACATGTGACCTCTCCTGTGTGTTGGGTGTGCTGAGGGTAGAGTGCTGCTTTGTCTGCAAATGATCCATGTTTCTTGTATTGTTTCTTGCATAGAACATCTTGGAATCACCACTGTAGTAGCTTTTAAAAGACCTTATTACCAGAGACAAGAATCATTGGAAACTTCCAACTTTTACACCTAAAATCTTTGCTCAGTATATGTAAATTTGAAATGCATTGCACTGTAGAATTTGCATTCATTACTTCATATATTTTTGACATATTTTCTTTTTTAAGTTAATATATTTATTATGAATAAGTATATACATTGTTTGAGCAAATCTTGTGAAGGTACCTCCATTTCCCTCCTCTCTGTTCCCTACCCACTGGGGTCCCTCCTTATTACGCATACTGGATCTGTCCATAGGGTAGGGGATTATGAACTATACCAGAGGTAGCCAGTTTTTCTTTTTTTCTTCCCCCCTTCTGTGTCATTACTGGGGGGTGGCAATGTCATTGGATATTGTCCCCCACCATGGCTTTTACATTCTTTCTGCCCCCTCTTCCACTGAGTTCCTTGAGTCATGGTGGGTGAGTTTTAAGTCTGCTTTCTTGTTGAGATCTTAAGTATCTTGGGCTCTTTGCCCTGGGTTGTGTTGGGTATCGTTGGTGTCTGTCTCCATTAACCTTTCATGGGTTTTCAGACTTGCTGTGGTGATTGGTCTCCTGATTGTCTCGTCACTTGCTCATAGGTTTCATTTGGACCCTGTGATAGGCCAGGGGTGGTTAATCTCTTGCCAGGATGTCAGCTTCCATCCCATGTCTTATTGGTGGAATTGGGTTGTATCCAGCTCTCTCACTGTCCTCTGAAAAATACAAACAGAATCTCCATCAGAGAGTGAGATCAGTATAAGTTAAATGAGGAAAAACATTGCTATTTTGGCAAGATTCTAATGAGTATAGCCTCTCTGGTAGTGGGAATTTCCTCTTGGAGTCAAGGTTCTTGGTCTCCATAAGATTTTTCCATGGATCCCAGTTCCAGTTAAGGGTTCCTAATCACTGAGTGGATCTCTTAGCCAATCAGTAAGCCATTGATTACCCTCCTAGGTTTAGCTCCACTATTGCACAGATGAGCATGTCTTGACTTTCTGGTCTCTTCCATACAGCCGTGTATTCAGCATTCTTGTGACAAGTCTGTATTCTACATCAGTGGTCTTTGCTTTCTCCAAATATCATTGACCAATTTCCCATGGCAGCTTGTGTAACATCTTCCAGTGCTACACATGCTACCTTCTTTGGACTATTTAACTTAGGTCATTTGTTTCCTTGCTGTTGAATTGCTGGAGTTCTTTGTACAGATATAAATAAACCAATACCAGATGAACACTTTTGAAAATATTCTATTCTTCAGTTGTGTCTTCACTTTGTTGATTGTTTCCATAGGTGCATAGAAGCTTTCCAGTTTTATGCAATCCCATTTGTTTACTTTTTGGCTTTTATTTATTTATTTATTTATTGCCTTTATTTTTAGGGCCATTTCCAAAAATTCTTGGCCTAAATTGATTTCAGGAATCTTTTCATAAATGTTTTATGAGCAGTTTTAGAGTTTTGAGTCTTATATTTGAGACTTTCATCCATTTTCAGTTGTATTTGTACATGAGACAAGACAAAGTTCTGATTTAATTTTGCATGTGGATATACAGTTTTCCATCAACTCTTATTAAAGAGGCCATTCTTTCCTAATTTGGGGGAGTCACTTTTTGATCAAATCAATTGATGATAAACCTGTGGGCTTATTTCTCCGTTTTCTGTTCAGCTCAGTGTGCTGTGTGTCTGTTTCATGTCAGTGCCGTTCTGTTTTGTTTATGTAGTTTTGTAGTACATTTTTGAGATCAGTACATGATGCCTCCAGCTTTGACTTTGGCTCAATTTTAGTTTGGCAATTTGTGGTCTTTTGTGGTTTCATAGACATTTTAGTATTGTTTTCTGTCATATCTTTACATTATATTTCATATTTTTGAAGTGTTTGGTGTCAAGTACCCTTTGAGTTGAATGACAACTGTTATTACCACTGGTGTGGAACCACTTTCAGGGTCATAATGCGGTTCTTTGCATATGAGGGACCCAAAAGCTTAGCCTTTATCATCTTCATGACACACCCACCCATTTTCCAGTGTGTGCACCATCCCTCTCTGTTCCCACAAATATTCAGTTCCAAGAATTTACACTTTCTGCATGATGGATCTCTACCTTCATTCTACTAGCCCTTTATTTTATTTCTTTTTTTTTTTTGAGGTAGGGTATGGCTCTAGCTTCCTTATAAATCTTTTATCTAAAGCTTTTTCTTCTTTTCTGTCATTTTTGAAAAAAATGATGCCAGGAGTACCAGCTGTACCCACCAGAACCAGCTGGTAAGACCCTATTGCTAAGGCTCATGTAACATACAGAGGCTGCAGGACACTGTAAAATCAAGGTAGAACAGAGCTGTATGTCTCTTCCCACTTGGCTAACTCTCATAGTGCTGGAAAGTGTTATTCAGACTTTACAGAAAGAAAATGGGCTTTCCTGACCTAGAGATTCCCCCTGTGTGCTACGCAGTGGACTAACCCAACTAAGGGTGCCCACCAGTGCAATAATAACATAACTGCGATGAGGATCACTAACTTCTCTCGGATTGGATCTAAGACCTACTCCTTGGGAGACAATTCGTGCCTGCTACTGAAAACCTAGTCCAAAGCCTGTGGTTGGGAAGATCATAGACCCTAGAGGGAAAGCCACTAGGGTTGTGCTTATCAAATTCCCATCTAAATATATATAATTAATTGTCATAGATTAGTGCTGACATCACCTTTTGTGCTGGAAGCATCCTTTTGCAAATGACAATAATTGCTGGGGGGGGATGGCACTCAGTGTTCATTTAATTTCAAAGAATAAGTGATGGCTGAGTGTTATTACTAAGTGAAGCATCTTTATCTCACCTTCCAACGCTCAGAGAACATTGGGGAAGAGGGATGGAAAGAATGTTAGAGTTAGATGATGGAAAGGTGGACTTTGGGACACTATTTTCTAGACACAAGGTGCCACGGTTTATAAAGCCACAGAAGCTGCCATTACCTCCACAAGACCCTCACGATATTGAGACCATCAACATTTAAACATGGATGATGAATAGGCAAAAACTTATCACAATAGAAGGGGAATGAGTTGGAAAGAATAAGGAGTTCAGCACAAGAAGGAGGTGGTAAAAGAAAGTATTGGGAAGGGATTCTGATCAAATTATACTGTATTCATCTATAAAATTGTCAATAAAATATTCGAAAACAGACAGCAATCATTTCTTTTTTAGAAAACTCTGTTGGTTTTAAAGAAAATCTTATGCCATTCCAAACTCTCTTACCTGATTTCTTTTCAAGGACTGAATGATATGGCCCATAGTCATCTTCCCAAGATCTGGACTTCACTTAAGGAAGGCTTGCTGGCTTATCATTCATTAATCCTTGAACACAATGGCTCTACCATATATTGGAGCAATAAAATTCTCAGCATCTCACAGTGCCTGGACCTTACCAGAGAAAGTAGAGAGCATGTAGATAACAGAGAACTTACAAAAACACTCCTAGATCCCTCATTGTTTTCACAGGGTTTGCTTAGATCTCTGGTTCTTAGGATATAATCTTCCGTAACTCCATTCCCTAGTTTGCTGCCCCCATGAAGCAAGTGTCCTCACTGCCTTTGAGAGTGACTGACACATAGACATTTCTCAAAAAATAAGAATTATTGGACACATTTTGCCTGCAAGATCTTCAGCAAGTAATTACCTTCCTCAGAAATGAATTATTTCATGTGCAAAGCAGCAATTACCATCTTAAAGATTTCATACCATTGTTGTTAAGATTTAGTGATAAAAAAAATCACCCAAGCTCTGAGAATATATGTGCCTGGCCCATAAGAATTACTAACTGAAGTCATTTTGATTTGATTTTAATTAGAACCTTCACATAGAAGGACCAAGAAAACAGCATGAGGCAGCAAAAAAATCTTAGGAAGTTGAAACACAGAGGGACTTGACCTTACCATTGACTAGCATTGGGAACTTGAATAACATACTTTGATTTTTCTATTTCATAGATATTTTCAGTAGCAATACCTATGCCACAAAGTTATGATGGAGATTACATGATATATTTAAAAGAAATCAATGATACAAAATGCCTACTTAAGCATAGGTATTGGAGACGTAGAACTTTCTAGAGGCCCTGGAATGCCTCCCATGTGCCTTACACATCCTAGAAAGGCCATGAGAAATCCGGATGAGATGGGCAATGAAAGCGAAATACATTATGACTTGCATTGTAAGCTCTAAAATGGTTTTACTGAACAACAGTGGTGATTAGCATTTCTAATTTTGGAGATAAAAAGAATTCTGAAGATAATCATTTGATCTAATTTCACCCGGACAAGTATTATATTACAATTTTGTTTTATTTCTAGCCAACTTTGTTCCTGCTCGACCAAGCAAGCTCTCTCTTCCTTTCTTGTCTAATTGTTTCTAAGGAGTGGGTGCAGAGCTCATTTTCCTCTCTGGGAAGGACACATGGTTGTGCCAGAAGGTGAGTAAAGCTGGCTTTCCTACAGGGAGGTCCTAGTGCCTTTGAAATATAGCCAAGGCCAGATTAGAACTGGAATAAGAATTTCTCTAAGCTGCAATGCACAATAAAAATCCAAAATAGTAATTCTCATTGTGATGCAAAGGGGGAAGAAACATAATTAATGAGCTCAGAAACTGCTGCGAAGGGTGAAGGATGGAGTGCTGAAGTCACTCTGGCTCATACTGCACTGATCCAATTTGCCCATCATGGTCAAGCTGTTGAAGCAGCCAGGAATCGTGGCTGCACCCAAGGTGCCCTTTTCTTTATTGCACATGGTGTTCTAGGGGCGACTGCATAATTGGGGGGAATATCTTAGAAATAACACTTAGAGTGTGACATCCTTGTCATTTGTCCTAAGGTGATAGGTAAGCAGAAGAAGCCAACATGTACAAGAGAAATTTAACATACAGGTCACTGCTATGGACTCTGGAAGGGGACACTGTGGAAGAAGTTAGGCCACTGCTTGTATGAGTCATACCATCTTGACCACTCTCGTTCGCTTCCAAGCCTCAGTGTCCCCACCTAAAATTGAGGATATTATAATATCTGATATAACTATTGGAACAATGAGATGCATTTGTCATTTAAGGCATTTGAAATACCAAGTCACTCTACTAAGCAGTGTTTACCTTGAGTACCTATTCACAATAATACCTTGAATACCTATCACAACAATTCTGTGAAGAAGGTTTCAATGTCCCCATTGAAGAGATAAAAATTAAGGCAGATGACACAATTATTTACAGGTTATATTATCCAAGACTTCAGAGGCTGTTTTAGAGGATCAGCTCTCCAGGTCTTTTTAAAGAGAAGAAAAATCAGAAGTCCCAAGGGGGGTGAGGGAAGGGAAGGGAAGAATGCTTAAGCAAATTTCCCAAATTCCAATCCAATAAATGGCTGACTCAGCTTCTGCAACCCATCTCTGGGAGAATTTAGGGGTTGGTAGCCACCAGACTCCCTCTTCTCTCCTCACCATCCTGAATGCTTGTATCACAAGAGTAGCTCATGCTCTTTGATCACGAAGGTGGCAGTAGGATTATGGGGGACTCATTAAAAGTGCCACAGAGGGACAGGCATTCAGTGCTTCTGCAGGAACATATATTTTATGGGGATCCAAAGGGAGTCTGCTCTACTCAGATACCACCTTGATTTAAAATTACTACTACCAAGAATTCCATGTGACATATGTAAGGGTTCATCTCTGCCTACATTTCAGATTTTAGGAAGTTACACAGAGTGCTTCGGTGTTCTCTGAGTGACAGAGCGGCAATCGACTGCTGCGTTTTGATTTTTACATTTCCCATAATTTTGATTTCCTTTCTTCTCTGCATCCTTTCTTTTGTAGTCTCATTAGCTCAGTAGGTCAAAGTTGAGGTACCTGTCTAGACAGTCAACGAATAGAACAATGAGCCTGTGACAGGAACGAGGCATGATATTAATTGTATATTAAGCTTTATAGGTCTTTGGATCGTTCATCCCTATGACAGTAGTAATGGGAATCCTGAGTGCTATTATATTTCTTTCACAGCAAAGATTATAAAAAGCAAGAGGAATTACATATGCTTCTGCCCCATCTTATCAGCATGCAGACAAGTCCCACTAGTATGCATAATCACAAAAGGTTCCACCTTGGTACTTCTGCTAATTTAATTCATTGCACCAGACACATACTGAGCATCTAATAAGTACCAGGCACTACACACACCTGGGGCTGGAGATGGATTAATGAGTAAGTAGATATGGTGTCTGCCAATATAAATAAGAATAGAGACATGCTGTAGATTATGGGTTATAGGTCAATTTAGAGTCTTCTTTGAAGGGGAATTCACACAGGGCCTGGTATGTGCTGATCTAGTGACTGTCCTCCAAAGTTCCATGTGCTGGAAGTTAGATTTCCAGTTTGACCCTATTAGAAAATTGGCTAGTGAGAGGTAACAAGGTCATTAGGGGTTTTACTCTTATGAGATGAATGAAGTTTTCATGGAACCCTGGTATTGTGGATTGAATATTAAGTGTCATGCAAAACATTCATTGTCCACAGCTGTGGATCCAGTAAATGAGAGATGATTGGACTGATTAGTTCATTGATGGATTCATAATTTAATGCCATTATTTGGAGGTGATGACAAATAGGGCCTACTTAGAAATAGATCACTAGGGACGTGCCTTTGAAAGGTGTCTCCTCTTCCTCCTCTTTCTCTTTCTCTTTCTCTCTCTCTCTCCTTCATTGCCATGAAGTAAGTAGCATATAGCATGTTTCTACTACCATGATATTCTATTTCCTTTCTCCCCCCCAAAATTAATGAACCCAATGACTATACTCTAAACCTCTTAAACCATTAGCCATAATAAAACTTTTCTGGTTAAAATATTGCTCATAAGTTTTTGCCACACTGACAAGAAGTCTAAATACCTGGTTAGAAAACATGAAGGTGGATTGCTAAAAAAAAAAAAAAAAAAGAGCCTGAATCTTAAATCCCTATAGCTTCCTTTCTTATCCCGTGATGACTGTCTTCCACACACTCTTGCCATACGCCAAAGGCCATGCCTATGACACGGCTAAGGGGACCCTCACATGTCAGATGATGTCATCCTAGAATTTGACTCCAACACTGTGAGTTAAAGAAATGTCTTTTCCTTATAAAGTATTCAGTTTAGGAATCTTGTGATCACATCTAAGACAAAAACACAGATATACTTCAGCTTTGATACAAACGTTCTGTGTGGCTTGGAGCAAGTCCCACCTCGTTTTCTCAGCCATCGTGGAGCTTGCTGAAATCCAAACATATTGGGCTTCTCTCAGTCTTCAAGTGATTTAGGATTTGAGCTTCATTCCTTTGGAAAAGTATCTGCTAAGGATGAAACCCAGATAGTGTTCTGGTTTAAAGGAGCCTGAAATATGGCATTTCATCCACACTTGGAGTAACACAGAGACTGGAGCTGTTTAACTGGATACATGGGATGAAGGATGCTGCTGAACATTATCACTATCTCATAACATACTCTACAAAGACGTGCTCAATAGCCAGCTTATATGACACAATCCAATTCCAATTCCTTGAAAACTTAGGGAGAGGGACAAATCAATTATCAAGAAACCAGTCTTCCTTTCTTCATGGATACTTGTTTCAGTATGTTAGGGCCATTTAGCCAACTTAGGAAGAACTAAAATACTACATATGTTTCTTAGTATACACTGAGTGAATCCTTACAGTGAATGGATCTGTTTTTCAATGATTTTAGAGAGTCACATTAAATGCTCTTTATTACTCATTAAAAATGATTAGATTCTATACATGAGAGATGGAAGGCATGGCACTTACAGCTTATGATTAAGAGCCTATGTAGGATACTAATACATCTGGTTACATTCTGTGGAGGATAAAGTTCTAAGATAAACATAAGGGTTATGTGACGAATATTCACAAAGGCGTGTCCATGAGTCTTCTCCCAGAGCTTTGTGGAGAGGATTTCTCTATGTTCTCACTAAAAGAAGCACATTCTGTAATTCCCTGTGAACTTAGGTTTCCTTCACATCGAAAAGGGAAATTAGTTCTTGATGCAGAAGAGTTTTGTGGACACAAACTGGGTTGGGGAAAATGATAGGCTTGGATATAAATGCTAGTTGGACCTCAGAAACTAGGTGTCTGTGGCAAGTGATAGAACATATCTGAGTCAGTTTTGTTACCTGCAATGTTAGTACCCACCTCACTAGGATTTGGGGGAGAGTTAAATAATTTGTCATTTAAGAGGGTATAAAAATAGAAATACTAATAAATTATTCACAGAGGATTGATCTGTCAGTGAGAGGACTGTTTATACCTTGAGAAATACAAAATGAGTATTCTCTTCTTTGTTGAGAACTTAGAATCATGGTGATGTTGGCTCCTGAATTTCCTCTGTCATGACCTATTGTTATGAGAAGTGCTTTTGAATTGTGTTTTCCACCTCTGTACAGCCCAGAGACAGAATCCCTTGGCACTGGTCTGAAGGCTAACATTTAGTTGCTAGTACTTTCTTTCCCATCTGTTGCCTTACATTTTCATCTACAAGATACCGCTCACCCTCTATAGGAACCTAAAACCATACAGAGGGTAAAGCAATGTTCATCCAAGAATAGTATGGGGATAGTGATTATAAACAGCGGTTCTTACCAGTGCCAAAGATAGACCTCAAAATTGAATGTGATTAGAAACTATAGCAATTTGAGAGTAATCTTATTTCTATTGAATCAAAAATATAAATTTTGAGTATATATTTTGATTTCTTTTAAATTTAATCTTCCAGGTAATTCATTTTATTGCATTCTACAAAATGCATTAGACTATGTATCATAGATGAGAAATTAATTCTAATATCCCAATCCTTCCACTCAGCAAGTAAGAAAAAAGCCCTATTGTAACAAAGCATAAAAGGATTATTTGTTATATGAATTTTCCACTATCTGACTTCTAAGATTATTTCTTTTCCTTCTGAAAATATGGTTGTGTGGTGAGGACCTTGAGTTTAAATTGGGTAAAAATCTGTGACATTACATATTGAAATTTCAACAAAACAGGTGAATCATCTTAATATTGTATCTCTGTTGCAGACACTGGGCTGAACATCCTGGGGAATTCCAACCAGATAAAGAAGCAGAGGAAATGCTTCATTCATAGGGGAGATAAGATATGCTTGCCATTAGCAGTCATAAGAATCAGAAGGTGGAAAGTACCAAAAGTGAGACCTGGGTAGTTATTTAAAATGTGGAAAAAATATGGACGCTCACACTGCAGGAGAATGAAGAATGGACAATAAAAGGGGATGAACTTCATCGGAGGCAGAAGTCTCGAGAAAGGTTCCAGACTTTATTAAAAATCTATGTATAAATGTGTAAAATATCTCAGTAGATGGGGTAAATCTCTCAATTTAAAATGTGAGAGTTAAAGGAAACATAAGGATCATTTAGTTTAAATTTTATATTTCATGAAGTGTAAAACAAGGTCCATCCCAGAAAAGTGATGTGTTCAAATATAAACCAGAAAATTTAAGTGAAGGCAAATAGTGTAGAATGTGTGCTGTGTCTCCCGTATCATTATCTTTTCCATGGTCACTGTACTGGACAGTTTTATTTTTATATAAATTATGGTATAAAAGAGATAATATCTCAGGGTGTCTGAGGGGTACCATGATGTAATACAAAGAACAACGCAAATGAGTTCACAACATTACTAATAAATATGGAGCACAATTTTCTCTGTCTGGAATAGGTATTATAATTGGATAGGGAGTTGTTCTTTGTAAAGATATTATTTACTTAGGGGCCCTGAAATTTCCACAAAAGACTCTCAGACCCAATAAATACTTTCAACAAAGTAGCAGGATACAAAACCTACATGAACAAATCAGCAGCTTTCCTACATACCAATAAACCCAGCAGACATCAGCCATGCAATCTCATTCAAAACAGCCTCAAGGGAAAAAAATATTTGGTGTAAGTCTAAGTAAAGAGATGAAAGGACTCTATAAAGAAAATTATAAACCACGAAAGAGAGTTGGAAGACAATGCTAGAAAGTGAAAAGACATTTCATATTCATGAATTTGCAGAAATAATATTGTGAAAATGGTCATATTACTAAAAGTGACCTACAGACTCAATGCAGTCCCTGTCAGAACTCCAATGACATTTTCACAGACAATCTTAAAAGTCATATGGAAGCACACCTCAAGTATCTAAAGCAATCCCAAGCAACCAACAATTCTAGAGAGATCACAATACCTGACTTTAAAGTATACCACAAAGCCATAGTCAAACAAAACCAAGGTTCCCCTCCCAATCAAGGTAATAGGACAAAATAAAGACATAGACGAATGCAGCAAATACAGCTATAGCCATCTGATTCATTGGAGAGATGATAGCCTCTTATCATGGGGTATTAGGAAAAGTAGACGTCCACTTGTAGATGAATGAAACTTGATCTGTACTTCTCACCCTGTGCAATCCAATTCAAAATAGATTTAATATAAGACACAAGACTTTAAGATTACTAGAAGGAAATATAAGCCAAAACCATCTAGATATAGGCAGGCATAAATAATCTTTCTAAAAAGGCTTTCAATAGCTCAGGAAAAATAGCAAGAATTGATAATTAGGATCAAGCCAACTAAGAAATTAATAAAATGAACACAATGCCTACAAAATAGGTGAAAAATAATCTTTGCCACTTATACATTTTTCGCAGGAGATAATACCAACACTATATAAAAAATTCAACAATTAAATATCAGAAAACCAAAGCAATTAATCAACAAGTAGGTATGTGAATCGAATAGACATTTCTCAAAAAGAAAGTAAAAATAGTAATTCCATATATGAAGAAATGCTCAATATATCTAGCCATCAGGAAAATGCAAATTCAAATTATGTTTTAACTTCACATTATCTCAGTCAGAATGGCTATCATCAATAAAATATAAAAAAAACAAAAATAGTAAATGGTAGTGAGGGTACAGGGAAATTATATTAGATATTTTTCTCACTGATGTGACAAAACATACAACAATGGCGATGGTAGGAAGGTAGGGTTTATTTTTCCTCACAGTTTGAGGAATGGTTGACCATGGTGGGGAAGAGATGGTGCCAGGAATATGAGGCACACTTCTTTACCAAGTTCACTGATGAAAGTAACATGGCAGTTGGTCACCAAAAGTGTCCATTTTTCTACCGTTCCACCTCTGGAATCCTTTGCATAGTATCATGCTACTTTCTTAATCACCTCCATGATGGCAGAATTGTCATAGCACAGACTGAACTGTGGTGTTAACCACAGAGAAAACAGAAATTGTGAGACATGGACAGCACTTCTAAGAATTAACACTTTTTTGCAAAGGTATGATTAAGGCTCCAATCCTTTCTCACCAGAAAATGAAGGTAGGACTTATTTAGCATGGACACAGTGCACCAACTGGCTAATCAGATTCCAACAGGTCAAGTCACTCATTAGGGTTCAAAATGGATCTTCTTTTAAAGCAACACAAGTGACAGATCTGCACGTGGAAATATAAAATGGACTTATGCTAGGCCTTCAAGGTCTCCATTTCTGAGCAGGATGGGAGAAGGAAGGAGTTGGATCTGATATTGTCCTTGGCACATGCCGTGTACCCCTGCTAACCTTTCACTCAGGTCTGACTGCAGTTTCCTGTCTCTCACTGGGCCACCTTGCCTTGAGGAATGTGCTCTGATTAAGTGCCACAGCTGGGAAGTTTGTGGGGACATTCATGGGGCCATTAATGTTCAAAGTCATCCTTTGAACCGCACATTGAACTCTTGAGGGTGAAGCCCTGAGAAGGTTCGTTTATGTGGCTACTTCCTCTTATTCTCTTCACTATTATTGGCAACACCATCTATTACCCCGAGAAGCCATTCCTCCTCATGTAGGATATCCTGTTATGTGTTCCAGCTCTGTCTTTATAATTTAGCACTCACCAGAAATAGAAGGGGAAGGAAATACCTATTTAATGGGAGCTGATTTAGCATCAGACCTTCAGTGCATTATCTCATTTAGTCTTCAAAACAATAGCAAAAGGTGGACATTCATATCTTCATTTTGATGGTTATAAGGGAATCAAAGTACAATGCATTGATGATATGTTGATTTCTAACTCCAAAGGTGTTCTTTCTATTCCATTGTACTATACCCAAAGAGAATAATTCCTTCTAAGCACTGACAATTTGCTCTTTTTCTTCATTTGTCATATATTTGCATCTTCATAAATAAGCATACACATACACATATACATATATATATATTTACATTTATGTTATTTACTTATTTATACATATGGTATAAGATCTGAAACTGTGACAATGAAATTTGTTCCCTCAAGAATTTTTTTGTTCCTGGGATTATTATTTTATTGCAATTTTTATACCTGTATATAATTTTATTATCATCCCTTCCCACTACCTTCTCTTTTTTGAAAAAAAAAAGAAATGCTCCTCAAATTTCCACATCACCCTTATACAGGGGCCATGCTAATATTCTCTGTAGAGTTCCAATCTTAGTATATATGCTGCCAAAGTGAACACTCTATCGCCTTCTCTTCATAATCCTGTCTTCCTTTTGCTGAGATCCTTCTTTCCAGCTAGTCCTTCTACTTTGATGTCTCTTTTTATTCTTTTGTGTGGCCATCGTCCTCTGAGTTTCATTAGGGTTTTCTGCATAGACATGGCTGAGGAATTATTTACCAGACACATGGGTCCTCTCAGTGTCTTTATAACTGTGGAAAATGTCTCCTGAAAATTAACTACCAATAACTCCTCAGGGAGAAATTAGTGTCTCATTACATCCTCTGTAATTCATGGATCCAGTATTATGTGGGTCTTGTGCAGGTTGTGATAGTAGCATGAATACTGTACATATACTCAGACATGTAAATGGAAACTTGTGGTTCAGTGACAGATGAGATGATGGGAGAAGATCAAGGAAATGGAACACAGAAAAGGAGTACAACTCATGGAGGGAAGTGTTTTAGGAAGCATGGATATCTCACTAGAGATGATAAGGTAGTAGAAGCATTGTCTAAGAGATGGACTGGTGATGGAGTTTGGGCAAAGGGATCAATAAATGCAAAGATTTGAATAAAGTCGAGAACTTTCCATGTTCGGAGACATGGAAGATGTTTTATATAAATTACGTGGAGTACCTGAATCTATGCTTAGAGACCAGATGCTGGGGATACAACTATAAATGAGCCATGATGCCTCTCCATGGCCAATTTGTACCTTTACCAAAGAAAGGACACAACAGACACATGATGATCTCAGCACAGGTCAATGCGTAGCAGCTAATTCATAAAGTTCAGGGAGGGTTGTAAAATGCAAAGAAAGCTTTAGAAAAGCTCTAAAGAATTTTGAAGGCTAGGGACAGGGATCCACCCAAGTAGTGCAGCTCAGGAAAGTACATTCCAAAGAGAGAACATGGCATTCTCAAAGAGGCTCTGTGGTTAACAATTAAGCCATTAGTCATCTCTCTTTTGTATTTATTTGAATACATTTTCCACTGGGCAGCAAAGGGCCACAAGATGTTATCAGAGAGCTAGAAGTTAGAATTCCCATCCATTGAAAATGTTCCCCATTTGACCCAATGCTTGAAGCAAGGTCCTCTGATATGTTACAGTCAGTTTCACGTTGCTGAGATGTACATCCAAACCAGACACAGTTTATGGGAGGAATAGGTTTACTTCATGCTTACAGCTACAAGTGGAAGTTCCATTCATGGTGAGAGAAACTGAATCGCACTCATAAACACAAGTAGAGAGAAAAGCTACCATCAGTCAGCAAACACTAAAAGCAGCAAGCACAGAAATCCACCAGAGCCCAGACTGCTATGAACACCCTAGGGCTGGAATTCAGATAAGCCTCCAAACACACCTTTTGGGCTAAAGCCCAGGATCCATGCCCTATGACACCTCCTCCAGCTAGGCTTGACACCCAAGTTTCAAGTTCACTAAAACACCTCAGTCTATGGGGGACATACATTCAAACTACCACAGGCTACAAAATATTGGCCTTACAGTCAATGATTATGAGATTTTAGGCTCAACCCTACCATTTTTACCATCTTTCTAAAAATATGGCTCAAAGTATGCATTAAAATATTTGAATAAATTAAACTTTTAAAGAAAAAGGTACTTGGACCTTTTGTAACGTTTTTATTGGCTTAAAATTATATATACTAACACAACAATATGCTCAGTATCATAGGTTATTAGATATAGCCATTGAATCCATGATGACATTCCCTTTTATGCATTAGTTATTCTCCCCCCTCCATGACTCTTACATTCTTTCCACCCCCTCTTCCATAAGTTTCCCTGAGTCATAGTGGGTGAGTTTAAATTTTGCATAGTTATTAGGTTTGTAAGAGTCTCTAAATTTGTGTTTTGGACAATTTTGGACATTTTTAAGCCTCTGTTTTCTCATCTGTAATTTCTCATGGTATCATTTGATGAAGCACATTTCTAAACTGTTTAAATTCACATCCTGCTCTACCATGAACCACACATTTCTCTTGAAGTAAGTTATACTTAACTTCTAAGTTACGCTGTATCCTTATGGAGAAATGTAGCTTTTCACAGTGACAGCAAAGTTGATATAAGAGACATATATCATTTATAATAGAATTTGATCCATATAAGTTCATAGTAAATGTTAGCTGTACATGATTATTATTAAAAGACAATTTTCAAAAATAGTAAAACACCAACTCATACTGATGTAAATGTGACTATATGTAATAGGATTTATTTGATTTATTAACAAGAGAGCTTAGATTCCAAAGAACAGATGCATTTATAAATTGGCAAAATTAAAATGAACGTGCAAATGAAGGACAATTAGCCTCTATTACAGTGGAGGAACATCTTCACTGAACAGAGTTCTCAAGCTTCTGAGTCTGTAGAAAAGAATCACTTCAGGGCTGGAGAGATGGCTCAATTGGTCAGGCACTTATCTGCAAAACCTAATCACCCTGGTTCTATTCTGCAGTACCTATGTAAAGACAGATATACAAAGTGATGCCTGTATGTAGAGTATGTTTACAATGGCAGGAGACCTTGGCATGCCCATTCTCTCTCTTTCTCTCTCTCTCACTGTCTCTCTCTTTGTAAATAAATAATAAATAAAAGGAGAAAAGAATCACTTCATTTTGCTTTCTATTTTCCACAATTAACAGAATTGTAAGGGATCTCCCCAAAAGAGAAACATATAACTAGGAATTTTATGCTCTAGGCATTGCAAGGCTCCCACTGAGGTAGAAATTTTTCTCCATATTATCACTATGGTTATATATTTAACATTGCTAAAGTATGAGTTCTATGATATGCTATGATTATTTCTTTTTGACATAAGTTTAGAAATGATTAATTCACTTCACTGTTAAAAGTGACAGTATGCCTATTTCCCCTTTTGATCATGAGGATATTACAGTGCTAAAAACAGTCAATACAGAAAGGTATAAAAGGAAAATGAAACCATGAATTATACATTATTTGAATTTACCATTGTCAAAGCTTTTCTATATGCTGGCTTACAGCACACTGGAAAGTCTACTTTGTAATTTGACTTTGTCTTGTTCTTAATTTCCCATTTAATATGATCTAATTTTCATGCTACAAATCACCACCATTTTTAAATAAATGGGTAATTCTCTATTGTACTTGAAATATTTTCTTAATGATTTTAGAAGATTTATAAATCAATGAATTTTGTTTTTTTTTTTGTCCTATGAATGATTGTCCATTTTTCCCCACTGAAAATGTAATGCCAGAGATACATATAAGAATTTTCATTTTACATTTAATTTATATGACTGAGAAAATTCCTTTCCCTGTTCATCCATCTTCATTCCCACAAGAAATGGGGGAGAACTGACCAGTATGAGTACAAAGTAAACTCCCGGAGAGGTGAATTCAGGTAAAACTCACAGCTATGAAATGTCATTGGTGGCTGTGTGAAAGCTGAGAAGTCTCTAAATGCTTGATGTCCCCTGGGCCATCAGTAGACATAACTCTTCCCTGAAGGCCTGAGAAGATGGCTTTGATACATAGCAAGGGACCAAATGTGAACAAGGTAGCGTTCAATCCTTTCACCAGGGCTTCTGGCCACTGGAACAAACCCTAGACACATGCATCACTTTGTGCATCTGGCTTTATGTGTATTCTGGTGATTCAAACCAGAGTTGTTAGTCTTTGCATGCAAGCACCTGAACTGCTAAGCCATATCACAAGCCCTGTACTTATATATTTTTTGATATTTGTGTATATTTGTATTACATTTTAAACATATGTATACTACATTAGCCTTCTTTTCATGCTTTCTCCTCCCTCAGTCATACTGTATTCCTTCTTCACCTCATCTAGGTGGCTTATAACTTAGAGGAGCATGACTTCTTTTTTCCAATAACTTTGAACTTTCACTACCTCATTTTTGAGGCAAGTGGCCTCCAGGTCCCTCCCTTATCTATATAGGATGGTGACTGGCCCCCATCATGTGAAGGTCCTGTGCTGATAACCATACCTGCTCTGAGTTCATTAGTGAGACAGACTTGTTATATCCAGATGTCAAAGTTCCCTGAGTTCATTAGTGAGACTGACTTGTTATATCCAGATGTCAAAGTTCCATGGTATTGCTACCCATCTTTCAACTTTTACATTCTTTTTGTCTGATTTTCTAAAACTGTCTCTGAGGCCTGGGCAAGGGAGGATGTTGTATACATATTCAATCTTTTTTGTTTGCTTGTTTGTTTTTAAAGTAGAGTCTCACTCTACCACAGGGTGACCTGGACTTCACTATGTAGTCTCAGGGTAGCATTGAACTCATGGTGATCCTCCTACCTCTGCCTCCCTAGTGCTGGGATCAATGGCATACACCACCATGCCTGGCTACATTCAATCTTAATTGGAATTGTCTCCAAGAAGACTTCTCAGCTCTGTGTGATGGACTTTCTCTTATTCATCTCTTCTCAGCTACCTAATAAGTCGTTGAGAAATGGGATATCATCATACTTATCTCTGCATCTCTTGTAACTACCAATATGCTCCAGACAAGCATGATAGATAATGCCATGGGTATCACTGAGTGAATGAGTAGATAATAGCAAAGAAGCATTTCATGATGAGCCTTCCACAAAGCTCTCTAACTTCTTCCCACAACCCCCTAAGAGTGCCCAGGAACCTTTTTTAGTACTATCTTACCAGAAGCTCAAATCTGACTATGTTGCCCTCTTATATTTTATAAACAACACCTATTGTCCATAGTTTTTAATCTCCAGAGTTCTCAAATTTCTATTAGCATAACTAGATTGTACTCTGAAACATGAATTGCTTACTGGGAGTGATTTTTATGGTATCAGATTCAAGAAGTCTAACATAAAGCCTGATCATTTGCTTATCTACAAAAGTCCCAAGATCTATGGATCCTGTGAGAACAACTGGGCAAGCCTATAGTAATATTTCAAATAAAGTATTTTGAACTTAAATTAAGCTAGAGCAGTGGAAGAAGGAAGGAAGAAGTTGGTTCAGTGTTTGGGTATAGAGCTTTTGGTATGATTTCAAATTGACTCCAGATCCAGTGTGGTTAGTAAAAGTACTTCACAGTATTGCATTCCCTATTGATCTCAGCACTTCAGCTAAGCTTTCTACAAAGTTTCTATCTATCTATCACAAAGTTGCCCCACGACACAGTTATTATTTACAATATTTACCATGTATGTAAAACGAGTTAAAGTTGATATATGGGAGAAATTTTTCTAAACTTCAAGTCCTTATACTGCTTCTCATTTATAGCTGGTGGAACCAACCACATGCCCTTCATTTCAGTTCCCTTCTAAACCTTTCCGTTTATAGCAAGCATTTTCCCCCAGACCCCTTAAATTCTTTAACTGTCTTCCCCACTCCATTTTCCACTTCCATCTTCCTAATTTCAGACCCTGCCACTTGATGAGAGCAAAATGTTTTCTCTACCAATTAGCATAGCGGAAAACCCCAAAAGTTTAATATTATGGCAGACAATGCTTCATTATGGTCTCTGGATTTGAACAGAGAAATCACTGTTTCTGCAATCAGCCAAAGCACGCCGTAAAGGATAGAGTTACTGAGTTACAACCCTGAGTAGAGACCACAAGGGAGCTGGACTCCACAGAGAAAAATGTATCAGTGAATGCGGCTACTTAGGAATGCCAGAGAAAGAGTTTAGGATAAGCATCAATGGATGTGTGTGTGCTGTGAATAAGAAGTTTATTCGTGTCCCTAAAGCATTTCAACATCTCTGATGTCAGAGATTTGCTTCCTGGGCTCTCCCTAAATTAGTACAGCCTTTTCCATGAAGGAGATGTTGAGTGAGTTTCTCCAGATACTGCTAAGTAGTTAGGATGTTGTTGTTAGGATTGTCTAAGGCCCTGGAATCTTGATTTGTATCATTCCTTCAGTCATGAAAACCTAAAAATCAATGGTCCAAACTATTTCAGAATTCTCATGTCCAAAACCTACAGGCAATTGCCAATTTTTAAATAAGTAAGTACATAAAGTTTTATCATTGGAATAGGGGGTTTGAAGCAATAATTAGGCCAAAAATGAGCATTTCAAGTGGAGAGGTCAGCTGATGGTATGCTCCAAACATTGAGAACTAGCTGTGGGCAGGAGATGACAGAAAACACAGTGGGAGAGAGAGAGAGGCACATTTTAAGTACTACCATGTTAATCAAATTCTTATTGGTGGGCACTAAATATACTTACATTATATATTTATATTTACAACTTACATATTCTTCCAACTTTTTTCCCCTTTCTGTTCTTAATTCCTTGCTTAAAAAATACAATTAATGAGGGGTTGGAGAAATGGCTCAGTGGTTAAGGCATTTGCCTGAAAAGCCTAATGATCAGGGTTTGGTTCCATGATACCCACATAAAGTCAGATGCCAGAGTGGCACATGCAGCTGAACTTCCTTTGCGGTGGCTAAAGGGCCTGACCCACCCATTCTCTCTCTCTCTTCTCTCCTTCTCTCTCTCTCATACTTTTCTCTCTCTCTCTGACTATCTGTTTTCTCTCTCTCTCTCTCTCTCTCTCTCCTCCCTGGTTCTTTTATTAAACTAGACCTTCTGTAACCACCTGAATTCTTCTAGGACTCTCTAAATTGGTCTTGTATATCTCAAACTTTGGATTTGTTTTTGCAACTGTTAAAAACAAATGACAGTAATAATGAGAACAATGTATAATTGCACTTATGTGAGTGTAGTGGTTTGATTCAGGTGTCCCCCATCGCCAAAATAAACCCATTCCTTCCGTAAACTGTTTCCACAGGTTCTGTGTGCAGCAACAAGAAGTCTGACTACAATAATTTTGGTACCAGAGTAGGATCGATCTTTGCCAATAGAACCCTCATTCTGTTGCTTTGGTCTTTTGGAACTGACTTGCAGGAGGAGTGTGGATGGTTATGAAATGTTGGCCTAAGAGATGCCCTGTAGTACTGTAAGTTTAAAACACTATTCTGGTTGCAGTTGAAAGACCTGAATGCATTGAGAACTATGGATTGTAACAACTCCTAAAAAATGTAACAAACTGTAAATTTGTAACATTCTGTTACAGTTTGTTAAGAGGGTGAGAAAGAACTTTGGTGGGACTGGACCAGAAGCAGTTTATGTGAGAGGCTTGCTAAGCATTCTGCCTGCCTGTGTCCTGAGAACTTGTGCAAGGTTGCATTGTGTGAAAATGGACTGGTGTGAGTAGATGAAGATGGCACAGAGAGAAATGAAATCTCTGGGCCAAAAACTGCTGCCTGTTCAGCTGCAATTGTTTGAGAGATGACAACCATTGAGATTGGACCAGGTGATCTGCATTGGGACAGCAAGAAGAATGCAGACTCTACTCTTTTGAAGTAAGGAGCCTGAATGTTGAAGTTTTCCTGCTCTTCAAAGTTGGCTTTGTTCCCCCTGGATTAACAAACTGGTAGCCCACCTGGTACTATGGAGTACAACAAATGCAGGAAGAGAGGGTTGTTAGATTTACAACCCAGTTTTGTTTTTTGGAAAGGGTCCTGGGCAGTTTGAAGCAGGCTTGTTGGATTGCTTTCCTGGAAGCCTGATGGAGCCATGAGGATAAAACATGGGTTGAAATGGAGACCCAGTGAAATGCCAGGACAATGGTATGCCTGCCAAGCAGAGCTTCCAGCAATGGATAAAATTTTCCTGGACTGTGAGTAATCGAGATGGAAGGCTGGAATTGGAACTCCTAAAACTCTTCATGGTTAGAATTATTGGACTTGCAGTTACAATTTGATGTTTCCCTGTTTGTTTTAAATCTTGTATTGGTTTAATCTGTTTTTGATATGCCCAATGCCATCTTTAACCTTGTGAATTTCTTCTGTGCCATTATGATTTTTTTTTAGTATTATGGCTCAGTTAAAGACCTTAGATTATAGAGATGTTTGAATATCTTTGGGATGCATTAAAAACTGTGGGAATATTTTAAGTTGGACTGAAAGTATTGCACTTCTTCTATGGTTATCAGTTTATGGGGTACCAGGGCCAGGCCGGATTGTGGTAGTTTGAGTCATGTGTCCACCATCAACTTAATGTATTCTGAATGCTTGATCCCCAGATAATGGAAGTTTAAGAATTGTAACCTGGTTGGAGGTATGTTGTTGGGGGCAGGTTTATGGGAGTTATAAGCCAGCTTCCCCTTGCCATGTTTGCCACACCTTCCTGCTGCTGTTTGCAGTGCTGTGACAGAGGTGATGTTAACCCACTGCTCATGCCATCATTTTTCCTGTCATAATGAAGCTTTCCCTCAAGTCTGTAAGACAAAATAAACCCATTCCTTCAAAACCTATCTTTTGGTTGGGTTCTTTGTTGCAGCAAAGAGAAAGCTGATAACAGTGGTTTAATCCTCACAGTGACATAGGGGACAAGGCTCTACTGATTTTTCTGATTTCTACCTTACAGAAAGAAATTCTGTGGCTCAAACTCTTTATTTATTGTTTATGTATGTGTAAATATGTGTGTGCTGATGAGTGTGACTGTGGAGGTCAGAGATTTAGTGTTGGATGTCTTTCTCAATTGCTCTCCACCTTATTTTTTGAGAATGGGCCTTTGCTAAACCCAGAGCTCAATTCTAAGTTCAATTAGCAAGCCAGCAAGTCCCAGGTGTGCTCCAGTGTGTACCTCCTCAGTGCTGGGATTACAAATAGGCTGCTGTGACCAGCTTCTATGTGAGTTCTGGGAATCTGAGCTGAGGTCATCCTGTTTGTTCAGCACTTTACCAACTGGACCATCTCTTCTCTCTCTCTCTCTCTCTCTCTCTCTCTCTCTCTCTCTCTCTCTCTCTCTCTCTCTCTCTCCCTCCCTCCCTTTCTCTCTTCTTTTCTTTATTTACTTTTCAGTGATTCTTAAATGACATAAGAATTGGCACATTGGTCTCTGTGTGACATTTCTAGTCATGAGGATTACATTTCTGGATACTTTTTTTTCCCAGAACTCTGCCTTGCCCATATCCACTAAATTACTTTCTGTCCTAGACTCAGATTTAATTCACATACCTTACTTTTTCTCATTCTCAAGGCTTAATTTGAAATATTTCATTTATTCATTTGAGAGAGAGAGGCAGGCAGAGAGAGAGAAAGAATGTGTGTGTATGTTGAGAGAGAGAGAGAGCATAGGTACAACAGGGCCTCCTGCCACTGTAAACAACTCTACATACATGCATCACTTTGTGCATCTGGCTTTATGTGGGTACTGGGATATCGAACCCAGACCATCAGAACTTTGCAAGCAAGTTCTTTTAACTGCTGAGGAATCTCTCCAGGCCTCATTCTCAAAGATTTGAATATAATACAACCCAGGCTCATCATTTCTGTTGTGATCAAATCATTAACTTATTTTAAATGTGGAGTATTGTAGTCTATTTCATATGCTGTATTGGAGCCTGGCTTGTATGGACAATTTTGTTACTCTGATACTGTCCTCTAGAATGTTAACAATCTCTTGTAACTGGGTGACTTTGAACTTGACACCATCAGTTAGCTATGTCCCAAGGAAGAAGAACTAGAAGACATTTTTTAAAATATTTTATTTATTTGAGAGAGAGAAAGAGAGAGAGAGAGAGAAAGAGAGAGAGAATGGGACACTGCAAATGAACTCCAGACACATGCGCCCTCTTGTGCATCTGGCTTTATATGGGCACTGGGGAATCAAACTCTGGTCCTTCTGCATTGCTGGCAAATGCCTTAACCGCTAAGCCATCTCTTCAGCCCTAGAAGACATTTTTCTAAAAAATATAGTAAGGTAGTATACTTCCCAGATTTTAATGATATGGAAGAAGATACCAGACTAAATTATAGTTTGAGGAGGAGTGAGGGGGGCTTATAAAGAGTTTATTTTAAAAATATAGCCAAAGTATTTCACTACACTTCACAAATTTTCCAAATTTCTCCATTGCCAGCCTCTGGAAAAAAAAATCCCACCTGCCTTCATTTTGCTGAAGACCAAACATTAAAGATGAAGATATGTATAATCCTTTGTCTTCCTACCCTGCAATGATGTGGTTTAACTATACTTTGCTCCATCAGTGTGAGCATCTCAGTCCCACAACTCTTACTTGTAGAGTGAACAATGAGCTCTTTGGTCTCCAGCAGTCACGCACTGGCACATTCCATCATTCATGCTCGGAGCTCCCGGCAACAGAACAAGATGACAGACCTTTTCCTGCCCTCAAAGAGGGTACTGTCTCAAAGGTATTTAAAAGAAAACAGAAGTTCCAAAAAGCCATGTTTGCTGGATGTCAAGTCCTTTGGCTTTTCCTACTTATCTCCTTTTAAGTAACCTTGCCAAATGCAAATTTTCCAAGTTGTCTTTCCATGAAAATGTGTTCTGTGAGCACTGGAGGTCATTTTATTATCTTGGTTTAGTTTCTATTTATATTGAAGTAAGTGATGAGCTTGTTACATATGAAATTTGGAAAAGTTAGGGGTGAGAGATAATTAGCTATATCCATGTCTCCCCTAAGTAGGTCAAATTTTCCTATATTAAAAAAAGTTAATTGTCAAAACATTGGCCTTCTTCATATTTTTTTTGTCGCCTGGCAGACATCCAGACTTGGCATGCAAGCCCCTACCTGCCTGGTAGGAAACTATATTTAGTTCTGTGGGAAACTTTATTTTCCAGTTTCAGAGACACTCAACCCTTGTTGCTGAGTTCTAACACTCACACTTCATAATAGAGAGTTTCTGGAATTCTCTTGTGCTCAGTAGATGTTTTCACAAAGGATCTCACTAAATCTAGAACAACCTAATAGCAGCAGGGCCCCAGGTCCAGGAAATAGTCTAGGGTTGTTTGGCCAGATTATCCAGGTTCACTCTTGGTCTTTCCTTGCTTGTCTGTCCTACCAAGTAGTTCCTCAAGGAGAGCTTTCATCCTGGCATAAAGATACAAGAAAAAATGAAAAAAAGGAAAGAAAAAAGGAGGAGAGAGAATGAAGGAGAAGGGAGATTAGAGGAAATTAATCCTAATATTGTTTAGTGCAACAATGCAACAAACAAAGTGGTCTTTGACAATCTGATGTGACCTGAGCATTCAGTTACATTGTTGTATTCACGTTAAGCTCTAGAAATTGCCAACATGCATTATTCTCTTGTGTCTTTGGCCTATTGCTAGATATTCTTGAGTAGTAATATGATAGAATCTAAAACATCACAGAGTACCAGTTAAGTTCCACTTCTCTCTTGCCCTTTCCCATTACACTCCTTTCTTCATAGCTGGGCAATCTTAGGAAAAATACTCAATATTTCTGACCATCAGATCCTTCTTATATAATATAAAGAAGGTAAATTTGCTATCACATTCATCTAAAGGGAGTGTTGTGAGTAGTGAATGGGATTAAGGGTAACTGTCCCAGGAGATACATTTAATCTTGAGCTGGAGGCATAGGCCCTTAGTAACTGTTGAATGGATGAATGAATGAATGATATATTAGGAAAAGCATTTCATATGTTGTCAACTAGGACACAGCAGTATGCTCATTTGGAGACAGTTAAACTGTGGATCATGTGAAAACCTATGTTAGGTCCCTTGTAACGGCATTTCCCTAGACTAGACTTGCAATTTATTTTATCTCACTGGACTATGAGTCATTGACAATAAAACACACTCTTCAGTAGAATTTTGCTTATTGACCCAAAATTGTGAGTAGACAGGCACTAAAGGTAAGATGTAATGGGTACCTATGCATCTTATTACCCATACATTTACACAGAGTCAAAAATAGCAACAGAAGCCTCCCTTGGAGTTTATTAATTGGAGTAGTCCTTCACTCACTTCTATATCAATACAGAAAAGATCCTCAGGTGAGGTATAGAAGAAAGAGGAAATCTGTAAGATTCACAAGTTGTTGGATTAGTGGAAGGACAGGTAAAGTTTCCCTATATTTTTCTGAAGCCATGAGAAGGAATTGGCCAAGAATGATTACCAAAAAGATGCTGACTACCTGATCAGTGTCTACCTGTGCAAATATGTAGATAAAGGAGAGTGACAGAGAACACACTTCAGTTCTCCATTGAGTGACACAAAGATAGACGACTTTCCACATGTTAAACAACTAAGAAGGTGGTTTGCTTTAACAGAGAGACCTGTCAGGGATGTGAGCTGGGGCCAAAGGATGTTAACATCAAAGTCTGGAAACTCATCCAACTTGGAGACCCAAGGAATGAAAGAAAGCAACTATGAAATCCCACTGTGGACACTGAGATAATCAAAACCCTGAAAAAGCGCTCACAGAAGGTCTCTAGACAGTATAGAGATCCTACCTTCTGTAAGGCCAAGAGGTCCAATGGTTGTTGCTGAAGAGACTGAGACACCAGGTTAGGAAGAATATTTTTCCCCTTTTCCCACCCAGTGTAGACCCCATAGGTCCAAAGGATGGTGCTTAGTTAGCTCATGCTGCTAGGATGAATCTCCAAATAAGGCACAGTTTATGGAAAGAATGGATTTATTAAAGCTACAGATTCAGGGGAAGTTCCATAATGGTGAGAGAGGCTGGTCCCCTTTCACAGGTCCAAGCAGAGAGAGAAACCCATCACCTGTACCACACACACAACAGTAAATGGGAAACTTCAGGTGGAGCTCAACTGCTCTTTGCATACCTAGGCTTTAATTTCAGATCCAACACCCAAGGTGACAACTCTCTTAAGTTACAAGCTTTAACAAAACTCCTGAATCTATTGAGGAATATCCATTCAAACTATCACATATGGGGAGGAAGGAATAATGCAAGAATTTAAAATGAACTTTATCAATACAACCACAAACAGAAAGCTATTGGAATGCTCCAAAAATTGCTGAGTGTGTGTGCATGTTTATATGCACTCTTTTATTTATTAAGAAAAAAAACATTTATGGAATCTGCTGATTTAGAAAAGAGTGATAACAGAATAACATTGCAGTCCTTCACTTATTTCTCTATTGTCTGTAGTTGCCTTTGCACCAATTTGGCCGAGTCTCATGGGGACAACAGAAACCACACAAACTCTACACATAAATCTTTGTCCCTAGTCATTAATAAATAGATAAAGAATGACGTTGTGGGAATGTATTAAATGAACTATGTATTTTGAACGCCCACTTGATTCCAATCTGGATCCAGATTATAGTTTTTCAAGAACTCTGCCTAGACTTCAAGGTGAAAAGAACATAATGTGTACCTAGTCCCATGGCCTGCTTCCCAATACCATGTTCATCTAATATCTGGAGGTGCTGGGTGCCTGTCAAGAACATTCCATGTCTAGACAACTTCCTGGTAGCTGATCTCCATGAACACCCCATACATATCTTCTTTTGAACTCTGTGTATTATCAGGATAACTTTAATAATAGCATCTTTTGGCAATGGTCCTTCTCAGATGGGAGAATCTACCATTATCTGCCCAGAATTTATAAAATTGGAAATCCTTAACATCACAACGATGTTATCATTTGACAAGCACCTTGTAGTAGAATGTGTGGAAATGTTTGCCTGGCTTAAATGCCATTAACTTTCAAGCCTTTCAACTATATCAGATTTTCAGGAAATAGTATTTAAAATCAAGCATTTGAAGATTTCTTCTCAAAGAGTCAAAGAGCAAATGCTTGCGTGTAGAGTTTGTGTGGTTTCTGTTGTCCCCGCGAGATTCGGCCAAATTGGTGCAAAGGCAACTACAGACAATAGAGAAATAAGTGAAGGACTATAATGTTATTCTGTTACCACTTTCTTTGCAAAAGCAGGGGGAAGGCAGTCTTCAGCCTTAGAGGATTGTTGAGCCCCTTAGAGGATTGTTGTTATTTGATGGCTGAAATGTCCACTTGCAGATTGAAATAAAAAAGCCCTGGAGCTTTCACAACTATCATTAAAAAATCATGTTTTTATAAAAAAAAGTGAGCCACATAGAAAGAGCATAAAAATTAAATATTTTCAGAAAATCACTATTAAACCAGTATAGTTTCTTTTCTTTTTTTTTCCTTTTTTTATTTTTATTTTTGGTTTTTGGGTTAGGGTCTTGCTGTAGCCCAGGCTGACCTGGAATTCACTATGTAGTCTCAGGGTGGCCTTAAACTCACAGTGATCCTCCTTCCTCTGCCTGCCAAGTGCTGGGATTAAAGGTGTGTACCGCCAAGCCCAGAAATTTATTTAATATTTCTGTATGTGTGTATATGTACTATGTGTGGGGTGAATGGAATATGCACTTGTCAGGTCTTTTCCTCCATGCCTCATCAGCACCTTTCCTTGCTATGGAGTTTCTCACAGACTCTGAAGCTCACATTTTTCACAAGCCCAGGGATTCTCCAGTCTTCGCTCCCCACAGGACGGGGGTACAAAGTGTGTGGTCACATCCAGCTGTTAATGTATGTGCTAAGGAATCAAACTCTTGAAGGCTCAGGCTCTCTTTGGCCCTCCTGCTTTCACAGGAAGCACTCTTACCTGATGAGCCAACTCTCCAGCCCTTTTTGGCATTATTTTAATAGTTATATAACAATTAATTGAAAAAATGTATATATTAGAGGAAAAGTTACATAAGCAACTATTTCTCCTCTATTATTTAGATTATTTTCCATTCTTTGTCAATTAAAAAATAATGCAGCGAAGCACATTTCTATATTTTTCCTATATTTTAACTTATTTCTATACAATAACCTTACAAGTGGGATTACTGATCAGTGTTTTTGGACATGTTAAGCTCTTAGTGCATAATGTGAAACAACTTACCAAAGGGGTCATGGTAGTGACAACGACAATGAGTAATCAAGCTGATTCCAATAAGGCTTTGGAATCACCAGGGCTTATTGTTACAAGAAAACTAAAGGGCTGTTAGCTGGGTGTGGTGGTGTATATACCTGTAATCCTGTTCTTGGTAGCAAAAGTGGGAATCTGAGTTGGAGGCAGGAGGATTAGGAGTGCAAAGCCAGCTGAAGCTACATAGCATGACCCTGGATCCAACAAAAAAACAAAAACTGGTGTATTGGGTTAAAAGGAAATGTTATACTTGCTTTACTTTATAATCTCTATTGGACACATTTCCATGTTTATTATCCACTTATTTTCTTCCTTATGATTAGTGTACTCATGATAAGATTATCTTATTATATGGTGATTAATTTAAGGTTCAAATACAGCATGACAGATTTTCGTAGTAAAAATAAGAGTTGCAAATTACTTAAATAAGAACTGTCTATGCATTACTTATTATGTGTATGTGTGTCATTCTACTTAAGCATCTAAGTGACGTTATATATATTTATTGTCAATAATGAGTTACATTATTTAGTGGGCCAACAATGAGTTGTTATCCCCAATTCCCCAATGCCTTGCCAGCAACTATTGTTGGTTTTCTTTATGATTGCCATTCTGACCAGAGCAAGGTGGTACCTCATTGTGGTTTTGATTTGCATTTCCCTGATGCTTAAGGATGCTGAGCACTTTCTTAGATGGGACAAGGCCATTTGTGTTTCCTCCACTGTAAATTCTCTGTTGATATCAGTGTCCCATAGTGTGAGGGGGCTGTTTGAGATGTTATTATGTATTTTTTTGAGTTCTCTGTAAGATCTGGAGATTAGGCCTTTGTTTGAGTTAAGGCTGGTAAAGATCGTCTCCCAGTTTGATGGGGGTCTATTGGCTCTGAGTATGATTTGTTTGTCTGTACAGAAGTTCTTGAGCCTGATCAGGTCCCATTGGTTAAGTGATTGTTGCATTTCCTGGGCTGCTGGAGATTTGCTCAGGAAATTTTTCCCTACTCCTACTTCATGTAGAGTTCCTCCTATTTTTTCTTCCAGAGTGTTCAGGGTTACAGGATTTATATTGAGGTCTTTGATCCATTTAGAGTTGATTTTTGTGCATGGTAAAATGAGTGGGTCTATTTTCATTTTTTTACACATGTTTATCCAATTCGTCCAGCACCATTTGTTAAAGATGCTATCTTTGGCCTACCGTACATTGTTGGCCCCCTTGTAAAAGACCAAATAACTGAAGTTACTTCCATTTAAAGCTGGTTCTTCAAATCTGTTCCATTGATCTGTCTGTCTCTTTTTATTCCAGCACCATGCTGTTTTAGTTACTATGGCTTTGTAGTAGGATTTTTCACTTAGAATAGTTTTGGCTATCCGAGGTCTTTTGCCCTTCCAAATAAATTTAGAGATTATTTTTTCTATGTCTGTGAAGAAAGAGGTTGGGAATTTTATCGTCATGGCATTGAATCTGTAAGTCGCTTTTGAAGATTGCCATTCTTACTATATTGATTCTCCCTAACCATGAGCATGTAATATCGTTTCATCTTCTCAAGTCCTCCTCTATTTACTTCTTGAGTGTTTCAATATTTACCTTATATAAGTCCTTTACAACCTTGGTTAATGATATTCCAAGGTATTTGATTTTCTTTGAGGCTATCGAAAATGGGACAGTCTCTCTGATGTCTTTTTCTGTCTGCTTGTCTTCTGCATATAGAAAATCTACTGATTTTTGTGTGTTAATTTTGTATCCTGCCACATTGCTGAAGGCATTAATCACCTTCAAGAGGTTACTGATACTATTCTTTGGGTCTGATATGTAAAGGTTCATGTCATTTGCAAAGAGGGATAGTTTAATTTCTTCCTTTCTGATTTGTATCCCTTTTATGTCCTTCTCCTGTCTTATTGCTTGGGCTAGAACTTCCAGCACTATATTAAAAGCAGTGGGGAGAGTGGACACCCCTGTCTTGTTCCTGAATTGAGTGGGAACTCCTTGAGTCGTTCTTCATTGAGATTGCTTTGTGCTTTAGGAGTTTTGTAAATTGTCTTTATTAAGTTAAGGTATAGGCCATCTATGCCTATTCTTTCCAGAGCTTTCAACATGAAGTGGTATTGAGTTTTGTCAAAGGTCTTCTCTGCATCTATTGAGATAACCATGTGGTTCTTGTGTTTGAGCTGATTAATGTGGTGGATTACATCCTTGCATCTCTGGGATAAAGCCAATTTGGTCAGGGTGGATAATATTTTTGATGTAGCATTGTATCTGGTTTGCTAGGGCTTTTTTCAGGATTATTGCATTATTGTTCATCAGAGATATGGGTCTGTAGTTCTCTTTTTTTGTTGCATCCTTGCCTGGTTTGGGGATTAGGGCAATGGTAGCTTCATAGAAGGTGTTTGGAAGCCTTCCCTCTTTTTCTATGCTTCTAACAAGCTTCAGAAAGATTGGTTTCTGCTCTATGATGAAGGCTTGGTAGAATTCAGCTGAGAAACCATCTGGTCCTGGGCTTTTCCTTTTGAGAAGCTTTTTCAATCTGTTCCAATGATCTTGGGTGCATGGTTAGATGATTGATTTGAGACCTCTCTGTCTTTGATATGAAGGCATTTAGCCCTTAGGACTGCCTTCATTGTGTCCCACAAGTTCTGATAAGATGTGTTATCATCATCATTTACTATGAAATTTTGAATTTCCTGTTTTATTTCTTGGATGACCCAATCATTTTTTAGGAGCGAATTGTTCAGGCGCCAGTACTTTGTGCGTTTTCTGGATCCTGTTCCATTGTTAATTTCTACCTTTAATGCATTATGATCTGATATGATGCACGGGACTATGTTAATCTTCCTGAATTTGTTTAGGGATGAATTATAACCTAGAATATGATCAATTTTAGAAAAAGTCCCATGCGCTGCTGAGAATAATGTATATTCTGTGCCTTTAGGATGGAACATTCTGTAAATATCTATTATCTCCAGCTGGTCAATGGTGTTATTGAGCTCCATTATGTCCCTGGTGATCTTCTGTTTGCTTGATCTGTCTAGAGATGATATAGGTGTATTAAAGTCTCCTACTATGATGGAATTAGAGTCTATTTCTGCTTTATTTTTGAGTAGCGTTTCCTTTATGAAATGTGTTGCACCCAAATTTGGTGCGTATATGTTAATGATGGTGATATCTTCCTGTTGGATCATTCCTTTGATGAGTAAGAAGTGACCATCATTATCCTTTTCAATTGATTTTGGTGTAAAGTCTATTTTGTCAGAGATTTAGTCAGGGATGTAGCCACACCCGCTTGCTTTTTACTTCCAAATGCCTGATAAACTGTTTTCCATCCTTTTACTCTAAGAAGATTGCTGTCTTTAGAGGTAAGGTGCATTTCCTGAAGGCAGCAGATGGAAGGGTCCATTTTTCTGATCCACCCTACAAGTCTGTGTCTTTTTATAGGGGAGTTAAGTCCATTTATATTCAGAGATATAACTGTGAGGTTGGCTCTAAGCCCTGCCATGTTGAAGCGTTAATGGAGGTTGGTGTCTGTGCTGCTTTTATTAGCACACTGATGGTGATTGTCGTGCCTGATCTCTGGTACTCTTCTGAGGTAGATTTCTTGTTTCTTCTGTGTGGGATATGTCCTGTAGAATCTTCTGTAATTTTGGCTTTGTGCTCAAATAGTTGTAGAGCTGGTTTACTTCATGGAAAACTTTCAATTCTCCATCTATTATGAGGGATAGCTTTGCTGGGTACAGTAGTCTAGGTTGAAAGCCATACTTCTTTAGGCCCTGAAAAGCGTTATTTCAAGCCCTTATTGCTTTCATGGTTTCTAATGTGAAGTCTGAGGTAAGTCTGATGGATTTACCTTTATAAGTTATGGTTTGCTTTTCTCTTGCAGCTTTGAGTATTTTCTCTTTGCTTTCTATGTTAGGCATATTATTTAAAATGAGCCGGGCGTGGTGGTGCATGCCTTTAATCCCAACACTTGGGAGGCAGAGGTAGGAGGATCACCATGAGTTCAAGGCCACCTTGAGACTACATAGTGAATTCCAGGTCAGCCTGGACTAGAGCGAGACCCTACCTCAAAAAACCAAAAAAAAAAAAAAATTAAAATGTGTCCTGGAGAATTCCTCTTCATGTCCTGTCTGTTTAGAGTCCTCTGGGCCCCTTGAATGTTGAGTGGGCTTTCTCTTGTTATATAGGGGAAGTTTTCTTGAATAATTCTGTTGAAAATATTTCCTATGCCCTTAGCCTGGGCTTCTTCTCCCTCTGGGATCCCCATGATTCTAATATTGGGCCTCTTTATGGTATCACATAGATCTCTCAAATTTTGCTCACTTGATTTCTTGAATTTGTTGAAACTAATGACATCCTTATTAATTCCTTCTGTCTTGTCCTGCACATCTGAGAGTCTGTCCTCCAGATTGTCAACTCTGGGACTGATTGATTCAAGGGAGGTTTTTAACAACTCCATTTCATTTTTGGTTTCTACTATAATTTTGTTTATACTCTCCAATTCTTTGGTGAGATACAGTTTCCAGTCTATTTTTGTTTTTGCAAGGGATTCCTGAAAATCATTTTTAAGTTTTCTTAAGTCCTCATCACATTTAATCAATTGATTCTCACTCCTTCCTTAGTTGGTTCACCTTCAATTCACTTAATGTGTTTCTGAATTCATTCATATTTCTCTCCATTAAACTCAGTCTGGAGTATGCTTTTGTCGGTGAGCTTCATCTCACTCATGTCTTTTTTCATAGTTTCCATATCAGCCATTAACTGCTTCATGTTTGCATTGCAGTTGTGGTCAGGAGTCATATTATTCTCTGTTTGGGATTGCATATTTGTTGTCTCCACTTCCTTGTCACTTTCCTGTTCCATAATGGGACTAGGGGCCCTGAGTTGGGGAGTTCCCTCTTTAATTTCTGTGTTTTTTTTTCATTGGTTTCTGCCCATGTCCAGGTAGGGGACTGGGACTCAGGCACCCTGGGGAGTGCTGTTCAGCCCACTTTGCTTCCATTGGAAAGATCACCAGGTTTGATCTTAAACAGAGGTCTTTCCAGTTGGGGTGTTCTGCCCCCAGCCAGGCTCATATCTTTACCCATCTGGATCCCTCTGTATATGACTATTTAGTCTTAGAGCCACCTCATAGGCCCCTGTCCCTGATTGGTATGCTGCAGTAGAACCAGCCCCAGCACCCCAGGCTATAGAGCCAGTGTTTTCCCACCTGACTGAAGCAAGCAGATCTTGAATGGTATCGCCCCTGCTAGGGGTAGAGACTCAAGGCTCTAGACTCTCCCTGGGCCAGTACTTGGTGTATCTGTTCTGATTCTACGTGTTAACCCAGCCCCAGCCACCCAGACTGAAGAGCCTGGTGAGAGCTTCCTATTGCTCATGTAATCCGTGATCTCAAATTCCTGGACCAACCTGTGTCCTCCTGTCAGTGGCATATGGTCGGTCCCTGGTGCCTGCTGAAGTCACCTGTGCCCTCCTGGCATTGGTGCATGGTCCCTGTCTGAACTGGCCTCTGCCCTCCCAGCAGTGGCAGCAGTTCCCAGGTAGCTGCACGAGGCCTGGCCCAGCCTGCAGCTGTGGTCCCTAGTGGGCTTCCGGAACCAAGCTAGGTCAGTTTTTCCTAGAAGCCTGTCTCCCCCTGTGTGTGTGTGGGGGTGTGTGGAAAGAAGTGTGCCCAAGAATCGGGCACTGGAGGGAAGGGGCCCCTGGAGGGAGTGGTGCTCAGCCTGCAAGGGCTCGGGTAGCAGCTGGGAGGAACAATGGGCAATGGCGAGAGCTTGGGGTGGGCGAGGTGCGGCTCTCCGTTTGACTGTGGGCAGAAAGCCACTGGGGAACCCTGTCTGGGCTGGTGCAATATCTGGGGAGAGGGTGGGCTTGGGTTCAGGGCTGGCTGGGGTCCGGGGTTTTGATCCCAGCTGGAAAATCAAACCTTTACTGAGAGAGTCCTGGTGAGGCTGCTACTTTTCCACCATCATGCTCCGTCCCCTGAGTCTGTGACATTTTGACTAGCATGATAGCCTTCTAACACAGGCTGAGTGCACATAAAGTTCAAAGAATCGATCGTGTTTACATTTGCCCAGCACACACACACACACACACACATCTCTGTTCACTCTCTAAAGCCACTGGCCTGTGAGTATTGAGCACTTGGTCGGTAGGAATTATACTGAATATTTTATACATATCATCTAAATTCAGCCTTAAAATCACCCCACAATATAGGTATTCTTCTGTATAACTATATGTAAGGAAGAAAGTTGAGATTGTGCCTTTCTTTAATTCAATCCATGTGGCTTGCTAGAGACAATGCCAGGCTACCAGGCATGCTTATGCAAAGCCCATTGCTAAGCTAGCAATTATTAGCTCTGCAAAGTTTCTTAGTCTGTTTCTTATGTCTCTGTGGGGGGCCCCTGTGGAATCTTTGGGTTTCAGCATTTATGATTTCTTTTGCTCTTCCTTCTGGTTGTGCCACACACACACACTCTCAAGTGATCAAATTTTCTTGCAGAAGAGGGCAGATAAGGTGTCAGACCCCAAATTGCTTCTATGAAGAATTTGATTTCCAGTATTTTCATATCTGAATTTTTTTCACTGAAGGAGTTTTGGAAAGTCCCTCACTAAACACCATCTTTCTATTAGTGTCCAATATGCTTTCCGCTAAGATAATTTACAGAAGTGATGTGAGTCCAGCTGTAAACTTTAGCAGGTTAAATCAGATCATGTAATTTTAATAAGGTCGGTGTTTTATTCTACATATGTGAACCACTTAGTCAAATCTCTTTTCTCTCTATGCAAATGAGCTTTAAACAGATCACAGTGCTGATCTTTCTGTGTCCATTTTTGCTTCTCTTTTGGTCTGGGTCAGGGACAAGTATTTAATTATATTTTATGGCTTAGCTCTTAAACTTGACGATTTATACTTAGGAAAACTACTTGAAGGTATCTGAATGCAGTCTGTGTCTACCTGAAAGTTTAAAGAGACATTTTCTTACTTTAACCTAGTGTCCTTTCAGGGTCTGTGTGGAATTTTTTAAACTCACAGCTGCTGTGTGTCTTAAATGGGATGCTGCTGAAGCCACAGGACTTTTATTTATTTATTTTAACTGATAAAATTTCTTATTCCACTTTTGAATTTTTACATTTTTCCTGATTATTCTGTGTAAGGTGAAATTAGAACTGTTTAAAAGACATACACAAATCTAGTATATCAATAACTAGGGATTTTTCTTTTTTGCTATACTATTTTCACAACTACAGGTGTGCTTGCTAGGCAATATAACCATCACAGAAGCAAACGTTGGGCAGAATACTGGTAAGGAAAAACAAAGCAAAGAGCTCCCAGATATACAGACAGGCTTGCTTCCACTTCACTACTGCATTTTCAAGCCCCAAGTATTAACTGAACATTTTTGTTCAGCTAGAAAGGAGGGGATTTTTTTTGGTTTGTTTTAAATCAATGCATGATATTTTTTTCTCATTTCATCAGCTGGACAAACAGATGACTCTAAGCTACATGGAATATTAAAGGTACAGAGAGATGATACTGTGGACCAACAGACCTGGCTGTTCTTAATTCTCTCCACTATATAGTCCATGCAACACCCCTGTTATAGGTCCTGTCTAGACATTGTTGAGACCTAGCTGGGTGAGTAGTACACTTGGGAAACTTGGTAACAGGTACTAACGAGCATCACCATGGCTGGTTGCAATACAGGGAGAGAAATCATGAGCACTTAAAAAATACTTTGGGGATTCAAGTCATGGTCATGGCAGATGAGCTGGGAACTGGGGAAGACAGGGGCTTGTCACCAATGTTTCTCACCCTCTGCCCGTAGAGCAAAAGTGAACAAATGAAAGTTAAGGATAGGATTCAAAAAGCAAGCATGGAAGCAGAAGGTGTAAGTTTAAAGAGGGAAGAGAAACCTGAAATCAATAGTCAAAGGACAGGGGAAGAATGTTCAATTTCAAAATTTATATCCTCCAAACTATGAAGAACCCAAAAATACCTTGAGTTCTTAAGTGAGAGGCTGTATCCACAGATCATTATTACCAAAGGCATTACAAAAGAAAACGGGTATGGCCATTCAAAATTTTATATTCTCCAAGCTATGAAGAACCCAAAAATTACTTGAGTTCTTAAGTGAGAGGTGTATCCACAGATCATTATTCCCAAAGGCATTACAAAAGAAAACAGGTATGGCCATTCATAAAATACATTTGTTTTCCTTTTCCTGCTTTAGCAAGAGAGTGAAACAGGGAAAATAGACCAACAGATCCCCTTGTTTTTGCAAGTTGCCAACCACACTGTTGTAGCTACGGGGTTTAGTCACACACACTACTGTATAAGCACAGGCCTTTCTGGCGTCACAGCCCAGCTACCTGCCACAAAAACTTCACTTTCAGTCTTTGAGTGTTCTCATCGGCCACAGGACTTTTATATCCATGGTCCTGTGAGATCTTCCACTTGACTTCCATATCATCTCAGATGCCAATATTTCAACCACTATATCTAAAATTTCAGGTGTAAAGAGCTCAGAGCTACTTAAGCAGGAAGCTAAATCAAAAGTGGTTCAAAATAATAAAATCCTCACATGCATACTGTAACCTATTGAGCAAGTAGAGGTGTCTTCTGGCAAGAGGGGCCATGAATAGAAGGGAAGAGAGTCTAAGCCTGTAAAAAATCGATCAGTCTGGTAACTCCTGGTCCCAGTTACCAGCTCCTTACTTCACTGAGCTGTTGACCAAAGTGTCCAATGATGTCCCCAAAACAGGACAGAATGTTGCCAAAGCTCTTGAATACCCTTCTCAGGCCTGAGGTAAGGTCCTGTTGCTGAAGAAACCACAGAAAGATCTATCAACATCGAGAGACCCTGGGAGATCCTGAACGGTAACCATTCCCCAGATGGTAGTGAATACAGTCCTGGAAGGCACTGCATAGCTGCCAGGGGAAGCTGGTCAATGACAGCTGGAGTAAACAGAGACCACTGACATGAAACGACGTCTGCCACCATGAGTAGGCTGAACACACTTCCTACTGGGAGAGAACAGCAAACCATGAAACAAGCACTTGTGCAATGGAGGAACCAAAGCCTGGGGGAGGCAATCAACTGCTTATAATTTGGCCAAGTAATCCACTCAGTGAAGGGGAGCCCTTAACTGGAACTGGAGACTCAGAGTGAAATGCACCAGGAACCAGAATCTTGGGACCCCAAAGAGAAATGCACTTTACAAGTGATTTTCAAAGAGCTACTAACAATAAAATCTAGCCAATTCAGAAATGTGCATGTAAGTTAACCTATGTGATCTCACTCTCGGATGGAGGTTCTGTTTGTATTTTTCAGAATGCAGAGAGAGAGAGAGAGAGAGAGAGAGAGAGAGAGAGAGAGAGAGAGAGAGAGAGCGCTACGGATCCTCCAACCCCACCAACGAACCACAGGCCAATAGCTGATATCCAGACAAGAGATGAGCCACACCAGATCTTCCATGAAGGATACACACAGAACCCTAAGAGAATGGTGGGATAAGCAAGAGATCCACAACCACATCCAATCAGTCAACACAGGATAAGCCAGACAGACACCAACATTTTCAACACAACCTAAAGCAGAAGTACAGAGAACCCCCCTTAAGACCTCAACAATAAAGCAGCCTTAATACTCACCCACCATGACTCAGGGAGCTGAGTGGAAGAGGGGGTGGAAAGACTGTAAGAGCCATGGTGGGGGAGAACTCACAGAGACATTGATCCCCTCAGTAACAATATACAAGGGGGGGGGGTGGAACTGGCTTGACTCCTAGGCTATCCATAACTCCCTACCACATGGACTGATCTAGACTACCCACAGAGGAGGATATCCAGCTGATTGGGGACAGGGAAGAGAGAAATTGGGGAAATGGGGCTATCAACTCATTATTTGCTCATTCAATGTATTTAATTATGGATAATAAAGAAAGAAAAAAATACAATAATATACATGTTAAAAAAAAAACTCAGAGCTTGCCAAGACCCTCTGTTTCTTTCCACATGTTCAGTGTTGGATTTAATACCACCTAAGAGCTACCATTATGTCTGAGCAAGATCATCTCAGATCTATATAATCCAAGAAGAGGAATCACATCTTCCAGTGAAGTCTATCCTCTTCTGCATTTTTTGAACTCTACATATTACTAGTTTAAATTGAATAATAGCAGATATTGCCTAATGTCATTATTTAAATGGAACAGCAGAAAAATATTTCCAGAATTTGTATGCTTCTAATGAACTACCAGTCATGTTAGTATAACTCAACAAGTACTTTCTGATGAGATAAACATTTCTCAAATTGAAAATCGCCAAATCTCAAGCTCTTGGGCTATGTTATAGCCCTTCTGAGACAAAGTGATACCGTCCTAAATTTCTGCTTGCTTCATAAGGCTAGTCTTATTGGGGAGAATTGGTAAATTGTGTGTATGCAAGGAGTGATGGATGGGGAAAACTTCAGAAAAAAAGTAAATAGACACATCATTGCTGAGGACAAAACTTTCAGGACATTTGCAAAGACCAGGGAGAAGGAGAGGATTCTAGAGCTAGACCTTAAGGTTATAATCCAATTATCAACAGAGTACTTTGTGATTCCTGTTTACATGCTGGAACCCAAAGGGAAACTAGCTCCCACGTGGCTAACCTTCATAGTGCTGGAAAACCCTACGGGAGCCGCTGGAGAACAACAGCCACCAACAGCATGAATAAGCAGGGGACCCTGCAGACTCCAAAATCAACCAGAAGGTCAGAAAGTGCACACTTGTACCAGAGAGGCATGCAGCCTCTGCAGGTAACCCCTTGTTCTCTGATTGGATATGTGGGAGGGAACTCACATCTGATATTGGTACTGGGAATCAAGTCAGAATCCCATGGTCTGGAAACTCAGACTTCCAAAAGAAGCCCCCACTGCTCTCTGGAGAAGAATGGGTTTGCACACCAGAAAAAAAAATCTCTCTACTAACTTTGCACACCCCTTTGATCGAGTGTTCTCCCTCTTGTTTGGAGCATCTGCTTTATTTTGCAGATGGCAGAGAAAACAGAGGAGAACTAAGATCCATTTATAAGACTAGAATATGGCCACCTGCCCATCATGAGGTGTGTCACCCGTGCAATATCTGCCAGGGCGCAGGAGAAACTGCAGAGGAAGTGGAGACATACATGCTGCTACTGCCAGGGGGACAACCAGCTCTATGGTGATGGTGACGGATATGGGGATCAATCAAACCTATCGTAGCAGAAATCCAGATACTACAGAGAATTCAGCACTCAATCACACCACCAACAGACTTGTAATGGCTTAGGGGTCTGAAAGATCATAAGAGCTAAAGGGTGGGTAGGAATACCCTGAGGCATGGTCCTCTGCAACCCAAAGGGACTGTTAAGACATTCATAACTCCACACTGAATAACATAACCCCACTGAGAAGGGTTGCCAGGGTAATGGGAGCTGGAGTGTGGGGACAAAAGAGTATATAGTTATATATACTCTTATATATAATTATATATATATATATATGCAGGGAGCCGGGATGATTGCCATTAGGTGGCGCCCACTACCTTGCAGCTAAGTGGTAAACAACTCCTTATTAGGCAATGCTTGGATGGAAGACTACTTTACTAGCTAAAAGGTCAATGGAAGACTACTTTGTTAGCAAGGAGATCACAAGCTTTTGCGCATGCTTGATCTCCTGATCCTAGCCAATCCTGTGGCGTCTGGAGGTGGCAAGCAGGAGCCAGCCAATCATGGGACATTCCGTGTCCCTTTTCCCTATAAAAGCAGCTGCTTCTTAGTGTTCGGGGCCCCTCGCTTCCTGCCCCCCCTTCAATCAAAAGGCTCTCCATTAAAGTGTGATTTGAGAAGGATCTTCGAGTGGTGGTGGTTCTTCCTCGCTGGTCGATATAACTATTATAATTGCACGCATGCATTTATGCACGTGCACACACACATACACACACATATATATGTATGTATGTATATAATAAAATGTAAATTTAAAAATTGTGGTCCTTGGAAAAAAAACAACACCAGAATCATCTGAAAACACATTAGCAACACTCAAGTCTTACTTAATCAGACCCACTAAAATATGAAGGTCAATGAGACCCAGTGATCTATGCTTTCCTATGCTTGTCTCTTATTCTCTCTCTCTCTCTCTCTCTCTCTCTCTCTCTCTCTCTCTCTCTCTCTCTCTCTTAACTGCTATAAGGTGAGCAGTATCCTCTGCCTCATGTACCAGCCCTCCATGATGATTTCTAACCACAAGCCCATAACAAGTGATTGAGCAGATCTCTGAAACAGTTAGCCAAAATAAATCTTTATTTAAAAAAATGTTTAATTAGTATATCAGTTAGTTTCTCAAAATATCCAACAACTCAGAAGCAACTTAAGGAAGGAAAGGTTTTTTTTTTTTTTTTGGCTTACAGTTTTGAGGGAAAGTCCATCATGGCAATGAAAGCAATGGCAGGGGCAGAGAGATAGCATCACATTGTTGTATCATCAGGGAGGAGAGAGAGAGAGAGAGAGTTGCAAGCCATAAAAGGCTATAACATCATAAGGCTTAATATTAGCGACACACTTCCTCCAGAAAAGCTCCACCCCTAAAGGTGCCACTACCTTCCCAAACAGGACCACCAACTATGGATTATGTATTCAAACACTTGAGTCTAAATGGGGTGCATTTCACATTCAAACCACAACAATCAGGTATTTTGTTAAAATTATATATGCTAAGCTAAATAACATCCCACATCCCCAAATGTCACTTTTGACTTGGTCTGATGATTACAATTCCTTAGTTCAGTACTATTCAGTCCACAGGTATAGTGGCCCAAATGTGACAGGGACAGCCCTCACTCTGTAGCCCAGCTGTGCTGACCTTTGATAAACAAACCTGAGATGTAGTTTACAGTGACTCAGGTGGCCACTGAACCCCATTGCTTTGTCCCTCTCTAGATCATTTCCCCAGCTTCTCACTTTTTGTGATCAAGTGTTTGTAATATCTTGCTATTCAAAGATTTATTTGAGGAATGGTTACAGGAATCTAAAGGAAGTTATTTTTTTTTTATCAAGGTTGTACATACAGCTAAGGCACATTAAGAAATCATTATTTTTGTTTCTATTTCAGAAAAATGTCTAAAACCCTGGTATTGAGTTTTGCATTTAACTCTATTCTTGCCAATAACTTCCTTCAAAAGCTCAATATTATGACAACAATCAGAAGTGATTGGAACTTTTTTGGAAAATCTGCAGCTATTGAATTCGCTCTCCCCAAGAGCCTCAACCTGTTGTCACATTGCAATTATACTCTTATTGGTTTTCTTAGTACCCACACTGCATGCTCAGGAACATGATGATTGACATGTTGCAAGTTGTAAATTTGTCAAACGAAGGAGTAAATTTTGTGGTCCATTTCACAGTAGAAACTAGGAAAACATCAACACATTATTCCCTTATTAAGTGTATCTAATTATGGATAATAACAAATAAATAAAAAGAAAATAGGAAAACAAAAAAATAGTCTTGCCAACTTCATATTCCTGGTCAACAATTCAGGCAGGACAAAGGGTCCTGTCTCTAGACCTAGACTAGTGTTTTTTGTCCCATCTCATCAGTCACTTAACTTACATTTTCCTGGGATTTTTCAGTCACCAGAATAAACATCATAGAGTTTAGAGCAGCACATTATTATCAGTACTATTTAAAGATAGGAATTGTCCAGAAAAAAAAATTATACTGAAAAATCTTTTTTTTTTTTTTTGTTTTTTGGGCAATATGAAAAATGCAATGATGAGCATTGCATACACATGATGTTTATTGAATGTTTGATATTTGTCTTCAAGGGACAAATATCAAGAAAGTGAAGGAAATGCTACTAATCATCTCTCCCTGCTTCTTGACTATGGCGGAATAGGACCAGTGGCGTTATGTTCAGACTGCCATGCCTTCCTTCCCTGTCATGATGGACCACGCAACATCCCCTTGAACTGTAAGCCAAAATAAGACCTCCCTTTACTTAGTTATTTGTTATCAGGTGTATTATCATAGCAATGAGAAAAGTAACAAACACACATACATTTTTGCACAATTAACTCAATGATCTATCATGCCTCAGAAAATGTTATTTTTAGCTTTATTATGATGTAATTCACAAAATAATATACTTATTATATACAATTTGATGATTTGATTATGTTTATCATCATAGTCCAGCTAATGAATAGGACTATCATCTTTCATAATTGTTCATAATCTTTTTATGAAAATGCCATTAAGGTCTTTGCTCTTTTTTCTTTCTTGTATAAATTAATAATGAACAGATGGAAGAAATATAGCACATTGCTACTGATGATTTCAGGGGTGAGATAGGGTAAAAGAAGATGAAAATAAGAGCCAAAGTTGTGTCATGGTTAGGCCTAAAATCAGAATGGCCTGGGCTCTCCTTGCTAAGTAAGTGTTAAAAATATATCCCTCATTGTGTCAACATCCATTTGCTATACAGAAAATGAAGACCACAACACCCATAGGAGAAAATTGTCAAAGGTATGTAAGAATATCATTAAAGTTGTGAAGATTTCTTAGAACACAGTAAGTGTTCACTAAATGCTAGGGTTCTTTCCGCAGTGGTTATATTTTCTATCAGGCGTGCTTTCTTTTCTTTTAGTGCTAAGAAATGTTTCTATCATTTATTATATTGTTCAGTTTCCTAAAATAATAATTGTTCTTCATCCTAGTGATAGTGGTATAAAAATATAGAAATCATTTATATAAAATCTGAAAGAATTCTGGCACTGACACCAGTTAGATCCAGGTTCCAGCACATAAACTTGAATTTATAAAAGTTAATTGGTTTGCTAAGTAACAGTAAGGAAGAAGAAGAATTTAAGCTTAAAAACATTCCTGTCCATTGACCTTAGAACCAAACTAAATGAAAAACTTTGATCTATACATAGCAAATATGTATAAGATCTATATGAGAAAATTAAATTTGGATTAATGATACAAAGAAAACCTGAATAAATGGAGATATTTTACTATTTGTGGATGGGAAGATTCAGTATTGTCAAGATGTCAGTTTTATTCTCAATCTGGCCCATAGAATTGGTGCAGCTACAACTTAAATCAAAGCCAGTGTTTTTGTGGATATGCGTGAACAGATTCCAAAGTTTATATAAAGATATAAAAAAAAACAGAATTGGCAACTTAATACTGAAGAGTAGACTTAGGGGACACATTCTGCCTGATGCTGACTTACTATATTGCTACAGTCTTAAAGACAATGTCACATTGGCCAAAGACAAGACAAATAGATGCCCATAAATAGATCCCCATAAAGAGTCAATTGATCTTTAACAAAGGAACAGAAGCCGGGCAGTACAGTCAGGATAGTTTCTTCAAGAAATTTTGGTAGACCAACTGGACTTCTACTTACAAAATCAAACAAAAGCAAAAACAGAATCTAGACAGACTTACAACCTTCATAAAAATCAACTGAAAACAGATCATAGGCTGAAAGGTGAAATGCAAACCGTCCAAGAGTGATATGCATTACAAAAATAGAAGAAAGAGTAAAAAGGAAAAGAGGGAAGCAAGAGGAAAGGACGACAGGAACAGGAGTGAGGGGAGGAACTCAATTTGCTAGACATTTACCTTTTTTTTTTTTTCCACAGTGGAAGAAAGACAAACATACTTAAGGAAGATTATTAACCAAAGACATCAAAAAATCTCACAAAAGTGTTTCATAATTGATGTTCCTTTAACCGTCTTTAACACAGGTCTGGTTTTAAGTAGCCAGAATGCTAGAATAGAGTCTCCTGGTGGGAGAGAGAGGAGGGGATGGTTCTATGACAGACAATCCCAATAGGTCCATACCTACTGGTGGCTTTAGGGTGACAAGTGGTGAACAGGTGAAGCCCTCCATCCCCTCTCTGCCAAGGCAGGGTGACATGTCAGCAGGTCCATGGACTTGGACATGGGACATGTCTGGATTTGAATGTCAGTGTCCCTGCTTTTAAAGTCTTGGTATCTTGGAGAAATTACTTAACTGTGTGCAATTGCACAATCACCTTGACTGGCATGAGGATTAGAGAAAATGAAAACACCAAGCCTGGCACACCATATGTAGGGACTCGAATTAAGTATATCACCCATCTCTGAATCATCGACTATTGTTTATTTTACTTCCCACAGAATCAGGGAGGGTCCCTTGGATACTGTCCATATGCTTCCTCGGTGTTACCCAATGGTACCCCAGAGATACAAACAGGATAATACCCTTCCTAACATGTCCTATACTTCCAGAGATTACATTCAGCTATAGGGGATTTATGCGAAGGTAGGGAAAGAAGCATTTGAAATCAAGTCATTATCTGCTAGGTTCCAGCAAGAAGCATGAGTCACCATTTCCCTGCCAGCATGTATGTGTACAGAAAAAGCAAGGTGAAGCAACGACCTGCTCTTGTTGTATCCCTGGCTCTCACCTGCTTCTGCGGCAGTGGCTTGTGAAATGGTGAAAAAAGCAAAAGTTGAATGACCTAATTCAGGCCTGGTGCGTAAGCAGAAAGCATGTATGGGCCTCTGTCTTAGACACAGTCACAGAGCCCTGGGGCCATCAGCAGGGCTTTGGAAACAGGTCCTGATGGAAATGAATCTGGGGTCCTATATCTTCTTATTACATAACTTGAGGTTAAAGAAACAAAGGCCTGTCAATGGGTGTGCCTGCATATGTAAGCCAGAAAGACACATACAAGCTATCCAAAGCCCTGCCCTACCCTTACTAAGCAGAAAAATTAAGCTAGAAATAACCTGTTTGTCATGAGTGCTAAGAAGTTCTCTGAAGATGGTCATGAGGGAAAAAGAGAATCTTAACCTCTGTGAACACTGGTCTCAAAAAAAAAAAATAGGTTAAGATCAAATCAGTCTTTACAGTCCTTCCATTTTCCCTTTGATCTTAGCATGGCGATGAACCAAACATCACGGGTGCAGAAACTGAAGCTCAGAAAAATGAAACTAAATCGCTGATGAAAGGCAGTGGGGGCCTCATTACTGAGGGTGGTGTGGCTGCAGCCCACATTCCTGCTCAGCATCTTCTGGCAGTGAGGAGAGAGTACAGCCAGCCTTCCTTCCCTGCCTGTGATCTGGCACTATTCCAGGGAAGTCCTGTGAGTCATATTACTCTTCCTCTTCACTTGACAGGGGCAGACAGCCCACCAGGAATGGATTCCCCTTTTCTTACACATTCTTACACATTTCAGGGGTAGAAATAGACATATATTATCTAGGGTAGCCCAAAACCAGACAGGGCTATCTATTTGATAAAAAGAGAAAAATATTCAATTTCCCCAAATTTGTTTTCATCTTGACACAGAATTGTTTGTCAATATAGTGAATAGACAAAGGTCTCAGCTGTGCCATCCAGACACTAGACATTTTCTTGTTGTTTGTCTTTTAATCTTCACACTCCAGTGACCATGAAACATCATTTCACTAATGCTTTTTAAACCTCTGTGCTATGTGTCATTGCTTAATCCCTGTGGGTTGTGGCTGGACACTGCATTTTTAAGTATTTGTTGATTCCTGTACCTGCATAATCATTTATTCACTTACACACAATAGATATTTATGAATAGATTATTTTATGACAAACATTATGGCCATTACAGGGCCATACAGTGATAAATAAGATATCTAGTTGTCCTTGGGAACTCAGTCCAGTAATGAGAACAGCAAGGCCTGACTGAGCAAAGCTGCAGATTCCATGGGGCACTGACGGAGCTCAGAGTGTGAACTCCTTCAGACACAGATATGGGTGGGACACTGGTGGGCTCAGAGTGTGAACTCCTGCAGATATAGATTTAGGTTTAGAATGTGAATTCCTACAGATACAGGTACAGGTGGACACTGGTGAACTCAGAGTGTGAATTCTTCCAGATACAGAGAGAGGTAGGATACCAAGGAAACTCAGAGTGTGAATTCCCCCAGATATAGATACAGGTAGGGTTACCAGGGAAGCTCACAGGGTGAACTCTTTCAGACACAGATACAGATACAGGTGGAGCACCAGGGGAGCCCAGAGTGTGAACTCGCCCAAAAATAAAATTTCAACTATTCCACCAAGTAGCCCCTTAACTAGAGCAAACCCAGGATAGGTCTGGAATTGTTGAAGATAGGAATGGGGAAGATGACAGCCAGACAGGCCTCAAGCAGAGAGGAAACTGGAACTTAGATACTTGGAGATCATTTGGGTTTTGGAAACATGCAATTAATTGAAAATGCTAGACTCTGAATCCTGAGGAAGAGAGAGGGAGATGAGGCTAGAGAGCATAATGGATCTATCCGTAAATAGTTTAGGAACTTTGCACAGGCTCCCAAAGCGCTGTTAGTGGCAGTCATGAAACTCCAATCTTTTGGCTCATAAAGATACATCCACTCTACAAAACGGTTTCACTAATAAAAATCCCTGCTCTTCAAGAGGGATGGAAAACCGCAGAAAGATTTGAAGCACTCATCATATTGCCTTCCATATTAAAGAAATGCCATAGTTCATCACACCTTGTTCACAAGGTGAAATATTTATTTTATTTTTTATTTTTTATTTTTGGTAATTCTTCTGTGTGGTGTCTAACTCATTTTGATTTTTGACCAATTAAAAAATCATGGATAATCTCTTAGTGTTTGGCTAAAGTTAGAATAAGCATTCCCAAACTTTACTTCACCTTTGCCCATGGACTCATCATTCATCAAGCTGCTAAAAAGCATGTTTGAGTTCCTCTTCTAAGTGGCAGCTTAGCCTCTCCCCTCTTTTCTCTCTTCCAACTAAATACATTCTTTCAATGGAGACTTGAGAGACTTGAGTTGTTGTCCAAGAAACCCAACACCTCAGCCCCAATCCAAACCCACTGAGTCCGAATTGACTAGTGTGGGCACTGGGCATCATCGTTGGCATTTTTGGTGGGCTGATTTGTCAATTTTTGGAAATAGTTCATCTGGACCACAAATCTGAGGACATGCTTACTCACCACCTTGTAATATTCTCATTGTCAAGAGTCTTTGAAAAGAAGAGCCCTGCCCTTCTTCATTCACATAATATGAAGATTTATTTGCCACAGCATTGTGCTAGGTACAGGAAATACAGAGATAAATACACACGAGGATCTATCTCTAAGAGATCTCAGGCAATTGCCATAGGGCAAAAGACTAGGCTGTGACTCAGGAGAGGTAGGGGGTGGGATAAGGCAGCATGCTCAGCTGGCGCTCAAATGCCTGAAGCTCCTATGAGCTGTCAGCCAGGTGAACAGGTGGGGCCAGGCTGAGAGGCTGCCTGTCATCTGCTCTCTCTTTCTCCCTCTCCTTTTCCTTCCCTCTTTCTCTCTCACCCATTATTTCACAAATTCTTCCCCCTCTCAAGGTTTTCCTTTGCATTTAACACAGGCCAATTTTATTTGCACAAAAACATCTTTAGGGAGGATCAAATATTCTTCTCTGAAGTCTTCATCCTCCAAGGGATCACCTTTCCCATAGGAAAGTCAACACTGACAAACCATTTTCAACCACATGTTAAATACTTCTTATATTAAAGGTTGCTATGCTAATTTCTCACTCTTTTATTAGATTAACTCCTTAAAATGAGGAATCTCCACTTCTGCTACCATGCTGTTGCAGTCAGCTTTCTAGTTGCTGCATAAAAAGAACCCAAGCAAAAGTGGTTTTTGGAGGAATGGGTTTATTTGGCTTACAGACTCAAGGGGAGACTCCATCATGGCAGGGAAAATGATGGCATGAGCAGAGGGGTGGATATCACCTCTGCCACGGCACTGCAAACAGTGGCAGGAAGGTGTGCCAAACACTGGCAAAGGGAAGCAGGTTTATAACCCCCTAAGCCCAGTTTATAAATCTCTTACCTAAGAAAGTATTTTCAACACTATATTTAATGTATCATTTTTTTCTGCTGCTGTAAAACTCACTTCAATTGTAATGGCTTTAAAAAGTCACACATTTATTATACACTTCTAGGGGTCCAAACTCCAACATGGATCTTACTGGTCTAAACTCAAAATGGTGAAAGGGCTGAATCCTCACTAACTCTGACTCGGCCCGAATTGCACTTTTCCTTGGCCTCTAAGTAAGTCCCTTGGATGAGACTCTCTTCTTCAGCATCATTCTGGGAGTTTCCTCCTCTGTCTTTCATCCCTTACTTTCATTGTGTTGTGAAATTTACCTTTCTGTACCACAGAAGCCCCTCTATGACCTCATGCGGTGGTCCCTCTTTCTCCTTGCTTACACTGTGAACTGACTGACCCTAGACAACAGCACCATTCACTGGAATCTTCTAAATGCCAAATGCTCATCGGCCTTTGGACCTCCGCTTCTAGTCTTCATGTCAAATTCCATCTGCTGTTTAGTTCATTCTGTTCTTTAAATTTCAGTGGTCTTTTGTGCACAGAGAAATCAGTTCTGCTTTTTCCTTCCGTCCCCTGCCTGCTATAGTGTTGAGAATAAGAGAGATAAATGAGTAGGTAGGCCATTGTCAAGGTGTGATCACCAACCAGAATTGCTTCATCAGCATTGTTCTCTGACCTGATAGTCTTTCTCTCGTCATGTTCTTTCTGTGCACATTTCAGTTTTATGCCTTCCACATCAAGGGACAGATGATATGCTAACCCAAGCAATACCTAAAACCAGCAGCTCCACCTATAAACACTGCATCACGCATCTGCATTCTAAGGACATAGTGATACTTTCACCAAGTATCTAAGTACTTTCTCTGAAAGCATGTTTTATGATATTTCTCTTTCCTCACAAGTCTGAGCAACTGAAATAAATTTATATTCATTTTATTATTGTTGTTATTATTTTATTATTATGACTACTGCTACTGGTTCTACTATTTTGGCTTTTTGAGATAGGGTCTTACTTTAGCCCAGTCTTGTTGAATTTACAGAAATCTTCTTGCTTCAGCTAACTGCACTTTTATTTTTAATATTCTACATTTTTAAATTCCAAATATATCAGCCTTAGTACCAGCAGATGCCAACATAAATTTGCCAAATGCATGACTACATGATTGGTTACAAACAACTAAATCTTTCTTCAGGAATACCATCACAACCACTTGGAAACTCACTCTCCTGGGCTTACAAAAGCTGATAATTTCATTCTGCAATACACCTTTCCACAGCTGGGAACTCAGAATACCAATTAGGAAAGTCTTGGGTCACATGTAGCGACAAGCTTTCTTACTAAAGCTTGTAAACTCCAGTTCTCAAAACAAAACTAAGCACAACATGAAAGAGGTCTACGTGAGGTGTGTGTGTGTGGCGGGGGATAGATACATAAATCTTTGCAAGAGCAAGCTCTTGACATTGAAATTTGGTGTCTTGTTAACAACGTGCAATGCCAGTCACAGACCCTAAATGATACCTGTCCCATGTTCCTGGTATGATCACCTTTCTTGGCTGAGTCAAAGAACAGGTAGAAATAAGGCTGGGGGCAGGGAGGGCTAGGAAGGGGACAGGAGAGTCTGCAAAATAGATAGTCCCAAGTTAAAAGCACAGAAAATGATACATCCCTTCCAGAAACGAAACTCCATACAGTTTTTGACAACAGTTCAAAGTCGTCATGCTTCTTTAGTTCCGAGATGCGTCAGCAGGGAAAGAGTTCAGTTTTCCCACTGAAACCAGAGATACTCCATCTCTCTGTGATCCCCACCCTTGGAATCAAGGCATTAACATGTTCTTCTCAGCCACTGCAAGGCTTAGTTAGCTTCTCCCTTTCAAAAGGGAAGAGTTTCCTATAAAACGAATGGAGCCAATCACAGCTGGAACTGGGCCAGGGTAGTACAAGATCTCACATGGCTCGGGCAAGGCTGGGCAAAAAACCAGTTTCTGCTTTCCTTGTCCCCTCCCTCCCCCTTCTCTAATGCTGTATGGGCTCTGCCAGGTCCAAATGGCTCTGCAGACATTGAGGTGTGTTTGAATGACTTCAGGGTTCAGCCAAGTGCTCTACCCTTGCCTAATTTTCCTCTCAGGGACAAGCATGTGCTTCAGCTTCATCAAGTGTCCCAGGAATCCAAGGAAGATGGGAGATTGTCCTTTATTGCCAGCTTGCTGAGTTCCTGAAGCTGTTACCTTATGTTAACTAACTAGGCTCCATGTAAACATTCACCTACCACCTCTGATGACCAAGGAGCTGGGTTAAGGTCACCAGCAGAGAAGCAGATTCACTTGGTAAGA